>JAHHUM010001898.1:0-135849 GCA_036173005.1 Crenichthys baileyi | reverse complement strand
GAAAAGTCTCAAAATGTGCAAAGCTGGTAGAGACAGGTTTAATTGCAGCTAAACTGGACCTTAAAAGTATTGACTCAAGAGGGCTGAATACATAACCCTGTGACGCTTTTGTGATATTTATTTGTAAGAACAAATGAAAACCGTCTATTATTTTCCTTCTGTTTCTCAATTATGCTCTTCTTTGCATTGCTTTGTCACATAAAAACCCACTAAAATACTTTGAGGTTTGTGGTTGTAATTTGACAAAAACTTAAAAAGAAAACAAGTTTAGGGGCATGATTGTTTTGCAAGGCACTGCTTACTAAGTATGTATATTTTGTCTTTAAATTAGGTATTTCATGGAAAACCACGATGCACCTTTTTCTATTGAGGAAACATCTGGGGAACTGTTTACAACTGATTTTTTAGACAGGGAGACTGTGGCCTTGTACACACTGACTGTGATTGGCACTGATATGCATCCCACACAGCCGCTGTCAAGCTCTGTACTTGTTACTGTCCTGGTTGGTGATATCAATGACCACTGGCCTCAGTTTTTGGACAGTCCTTTCGTAGCTTATGTCTCGTCGGAGTTTCCTCCAGGTGAGATGTTTTGTTTAATGTGACAGTGAAGGTGACACTGTTGAAACTGAGACCAGAATTAACATATTTTGTTGGTATTTTTCCACAGGCTCAGTTGTTTGTGCAGTGAGAGCAATCGATGGAGACACTGACATGAATGCAGAGCTGCATTATTCATTATATGGACAAAGTTCAGACCTCTTTTCCATTGATCCAAGCAGTGGCACAGTATTCACTTCAAGTTTACTGCAGCGCATGGATGATATTATCATCAACGTGTATGTAGAAGACGCTGGAGAAAACCCTAAGTTTGACATCACTACTATCAGTTTCAGGTTTCAGAACCATTCTGATTTCCCAGAGATGAATGTGGATGTTCTAAATTATTCCCTCTTTGAGGACGAGCCAGTTGGATCAGTCATGGCTCTTATTTCTGCAACAAGCACCAGAGCTGAACCCGTCTCTTTTTATCTTGCTTCTGGAAACTTTGAAGACATGTTTCACGTAGACCAATTAGGTGGAGTGCTGACAGTTGAGAACCCACTGGATTATGAAAGCAAAAATGAATTTTCTTTGTTGATAGAAGCCAGAGACTCTGGCTCACCTCCATTTTCATCATTTCTAGAAATTCACATAAACATAAGTGATGTAAATGATAATTTTCCACAGTTCCAACAAGCTGAATACAGGTGCGAGGTTTATGAGAATTCCCCACCATCTGGAGTTTGTGATGTTCTTGCCATCGACGCAGATTCTCCCAATTACAGCATAGTATGGTACAACATAACAGAAGGAAATACAGATGAGTTCTTTACACTTGACCCTAAAAATGGTTTACTGAGCACCATTGTAAGTTTAGATAGAGAAAGTATTCCCTTTTTTAATTTAACAGTTGAGGCTGCAGAACCTGACAACCCTCTTCATACAGACCAAGCAACGGTCATTATTTCTGTTTTGGACAGGAATGATAATGCGCCTCGTTTCTCTGAGATTTATCTTGGAGAAGTCTCTGAAAATGCTCCAATAGGGTACACAGTTTTGCAAATAACCTCAACTGATGATGACACAGATTCTAATGCATTAATTGATTACTACATACCTTACCAAAATCAGGATCTCCCTTTTGATATTGATTCCACCACTGGCTGCATCATTGTTAAAAGGTCTCTGGACAGGGAGGTGCAAGATCACTATGTCATAAAAGTAAATGCCAATGATTCGGCATGGAGTGTTAGCACTGATGTCAGTATCTTTGTTTTAGATTTCAATGATAACAGACCAGTATTTTCTCATGATTTGTATTCAGTTGTCATCCCTGAAGCCAAACATCCAGAGATTTTTGTTGTGCGGGTCTTTGCAACAGATACAGACATTGGACATAACAGTGAGATTGTCTATATCGTTGAACCTCCAAATGAATTATTTTGGGTGAATGCTTCTTCTGGAGAGGTCTTTTCAAAACAGCCACTCCATTTATGTAATTCTTCTTTTGAAATCTATAACTTCACAGTTGTCGCCTTTGATTGTGGTAGCATCCCTCTGTACAGTAACACCAGTGTCACAGTGAGATTAGAACAATTCAACCAACACCCTCCAATGTTTTTGCCTTTACCAGCTTTGATTTCCATTCCATATGACCTGCTGGTGGGAACTGAAGTGGTTAAGTTTACTGCAACAGATCTAGATATCAATAGCAGTGATTATATTAAGTATAATGTCAGTGGAGGTAATGCATCCGATTCCTTCTGGGTTGAAGCTGACAATGGAAAGTTATTCCTAAATCAAACATTAGAAGGAAGTGAAAATAAGTCACTTACTTTATTGGTTGTGGCCAAAGATCAGGGCTTTCCTCCTTTAACCTCTCAAACTGAAATCACCATTGAAATTATTGGGAAGAATCAGTTTTCTCCAAGGTTCAGTGAACCAGATGCCATGTTTTCTGTCCCCGAAGACTTGCCTGTTGGATCAGTGGCTGGGAAAATTCAAGCAGAAGATGGGGATTACGGTCCCAACGGTGCAATTACATACTGCCTTAGTTCTGAAAATCAATATTTTCCTGTCTCTGTTGGAGAATTCTCTGGGCTGCTAACACTTACCAGAGAGCTTGACTTTGAAAAAGAAAGTATATATAATTTGCAAATCAAAGCAACAGATGGTGGATGGATATCTAAATCTGCCTGGCTAAATGTAACCGTGATTGTTACGGATGTAAATGACAATCCTCCTGTCTTTTCATTGTCTGAGTATACCACAACAGTGCCTGAAAATTCAAAAGGGAGGACAAGTGTTCTAGATGTAAAGGCCACGGATATGGACTCAGGAATAAATGCACAAATATTCTATTCGCTTATTGCTGGCAGTTTGGATAAATTTGCAATTGATCCAAGAAATGGGAGTATCACTACTTTGGATGTCTTTGATTTTGAGAGAGAGCAGATGTTTGATTTAACAGTTAAAGCTTCAAATACTGCCAGACACACCTTGTTTAGTTTGGCTTATGTTAACATTCACATCTTGGATCTCAACGAATTTAGCCCAATATTCCTGAAAGAAAGTTATAACTTTTCAGTATTCAAAAACGTTCCTGTTGGAACACCTCTAGGCAAGGTGAAGGCCATTGATAAGGACAGTGGCCCTGAAGGTGAGGTGTTTTATCTAATCTTTGGCAAAGGCAAAAATTTAGGTTTTAACATTGGTCTGCTTTCTGGAGAGATATATACAAGTGGTAGTTTGAGAGATCAAGGCAACAACAACGTAATTTTAAAAGTCCTGGCAAAAAACTCTGGTGTTATTACTGGAGCAGACATAGCTGAGACATTGGTCAATATTAATGTGGTTGAAACAAACGATGCACCTATGTTCACCACCATATACTATGAGGCAAACGTTACAGAAGACAGTCCAACTGGGACATCTGTGTTAACTGTAAGTGCTTTGGACCGGGATTCTGCACTGTACTGGGATCGATTCATCTTCAGGATTGTAGACGGAAACACAAACTCCTCTTTCTCAATGGATCCATTTAGTGGTATTGTCTTAGTAAACTCTCCTCTTGACAGGGAACTGTGGCCAGTTTATAATCTCACTGTTACAGCCACTGATAATGGTTCTCCACCAGCCACTGGAACAACAAATATTATTGTGAGTATAGTTGATATTAATGACAATGCCCCCAAACTCATGACAACTAAGGTTCAAGTGAGAGAAAATCAACCTGAAGGAACTATAGTCGCCAGATTAAATGCATTTGATTTTGATTCACCACCAAATCAAGGCCCTTTTACCTTTTGGCTATCGAATTTGTCAGCAGAAAGTGCCTTTTTTCTCACTCTAGATGGAGTTTTACTCACCACACGCATTATTGATCGAGAGCATGTCTCTAAATATCAATTACTTGTGGTAATTAAAGATGCAGGATCTCCTCTGCCTCTGTCTTCAACAACAACACTCCACATTTGGGTGGAAGATGAAAACGATAACCCCCCATTACTACGAAACATCTTTATTGAAGTAAAATATTTTGGCAGTTCTTTTAATGGTGGCATGATTGGTAATGTGCATCCTGAGGATCCTGATGAGTCTGATGCATTCCTCTGTGTCATTAAAAGTAGCCCGATGAACATGTTCACGATATCCAATGGTACCTGTGAGCTATGGTCGGCCCCTTTTCAGGGCGAGGCAACGTTTAACATCACAGTTGAAGCTACAGATCAGGTCCACTTTCCCGTAAATAACAGTATCTATGTAAACTACAAAGGTTTTACAAATGCATCATTAGATAGTTGTATATTTTTCTATGTGTCATCATCCTCAGTGGAGAACCTTTTAACTAATAGGTATTTGAAGTTTGTGAAAGCCCTGGACAGTCTCTTCAACCTGCAGGCATCAAAGACGCATGTATTTGGAATTAAACATATTGGCATGGAGATACTACTACTTGCTGCAGTGAAAAACTACAATGGGCAATATCTAAGCAGAGAGGTAGCAAGTAGTATATCTGCAGGACATAAGAAGTTACTGGAATCCCAGAGCAATGTGACAATTTCTCACATCACCAGTGATCCATGCCTCATGAGCCCCTGCCAGAATGGGGCATCATGCAACAAAAACATTTACATCAGCCAGGATGTTGCTGTCCTGGAAAGCATGGCTGTCATATTTGTGTCACCACAGAAAGAGATTTTTAATTGTACCTGTTCGGTCGGGTTCAGCGGTTCACTCTGTGAAGATGACATTGACGAATGTGAACTGAATCCCTGTGAAAATAACAGCACGTGTGAAAACACTGCAGGAAGTTTCCGCTGTCACTGTCAGAGCGGCTTCTCTGGCTCTGTCTGCTCGGCTGATGTGGATGAGTGCCTTAGGGTGAAGTGTCAAAATGGTGGGACATGTATTCAGACACAGGAGAGATTTTACTGTCAGTGTGTGCCTGGATTTGAAGGTAGAACCGTTCATTTAAAACAGCCTTTACTGTATTAACACTAATCAAAATCCCTATAAATTGTATGTGTTCTTTAATTTTTCAGGAGAAAGGTGTGAACAGCTGAAAGATCACTGCAGATCTACACCATGTTTTCAGGGCAGCTGCATTAACCTACAAACAGGATTCCTCTGTAACTGTCCCTTTGGTGAGAATAATCATAAAGGAACATTGTGTAAATGAGAAGATTGTTATAAAAACAAAAAACAATGAGCTATTAATCTGAAATTAGCAAGCTACTGTTCTGTAACAAAACGTTTAAATTGAATTTGTCTTTTTTTTCCGATATTATTATATTTAATCTAGTGACAACTGTTAAATGGGAGGTAAATGGGAGGTTTTTCGGTGATCAATTGGCTCCAGGCCTTCACTGCATTACTAGAACAGAAGCATGTCTCGTATTTGCTCCCCTTATTCATTGATAATCAAACAAAATATCCAATCTTGACACCAATAAATGTCATTAAATGTACATATTTTTTTAAATATTATTTGATTTAAATGTATTTCTTGAAAAACCATGCTGATAGGTACATTTTGACCACGGATTATAAACATCCTCTTATATAACAATACTTGAAATCCTCTGTCTGTGTTGTCTGTGTTGAACATACGCGCCACTGCTAAAGAATCAACACAACTGCGGTTTTGAGTACATTACATAACCTATCACAATGCTTTTCAAATGCTGCACTCAACCTATCATGCTTGATATTTAAAACTGAAAGGGAAACTGACAGTATCACTTAATTTCTGACATATTTAGGTAATAATTATATGATACCTTGGGGCCACTCAAAGAGCATTGACATTTATTTCCAAGAAAACCAGGTGAGATTTTGATAAAAAACACCAAACCAACAATGAGATGGTGATGTCAAAATTAATCTACACGGTTCTTATGAGGTTGAACACATTCTTCATACCAAAACACATGCACAATTCAGAAAAGAAGAAAATTAAAAGCCAGACATACTTTAAAGACCTGCAAGACTTGATGATTACTTACATCTAGACCCATTTAATGTTTTTCCATACGCTGACAAACATGGCAGGATAGGAAGCAGTGTAACAGCAAGATATTTATTGTTGAACAACACTCTTTATCATAAGTTAAATTCGTAGAAATATGTAAGTAGTATTTCTACACTGTACGGATACAGACGTTTTTTATAAGGTGTCAATTTTAATACAACAGCATTTTGATGCTCTAATTGTATTCATTGTCAAACCAAGGGCCTGCCTCTCTTTCTTCTGCATCAACATGTGCAGTATGTATTTTTATTGCACAAAGTAGAGCTTAGTATTATCCAACCCTATTAGCACCCAAATATCTGCTTTTAAAAACAGTAAATAGCTTAATCTAATTACTAAATACTTTGACCTTTCCATCTACTTACTGCAATGTATGTTCCTTTCAGGAGTGAGTGGTGTCCACTGTGAGGTGCAAAGTTATGGCTTTGAAGAAATGTCCTTTGTGGAGTTTCCCCCACTGGATCGCAGGACTAATTTAATTTATTTTGAGTTTGCAACAGTGCAGAGAGACTCCCTACTCTTGTACAATCCTGGAACGTTGTCCAGCAGGGAATTCTTTGCACTGGAGATACTTCATGGCGCAATACAACTCTCTTATGACCTGGGCTCTGGAACTGTAAAGTTGCAGACACACAAACAAGTTGCAGATGGGCATTTTCACAGCGTTACTGTCAGGAGGATCGGCAATGTGAGTTTCAGTATTGTATACAGTGTTTACCAGTCATAAATTGATTAAAATACTGATGTAGATGTGTGTAATTTTAACAGATTGGGTCTTTGCTTGTGGACAACTGTACAGATCTTGTGAACAATGGATTTTGTTTTTCAGAGAGTGATGGCATTATCTCAGAAAGGTACCCGTGAAGTAACACTTTCCGATAACAGTTAACATTTCCGTCTTTTTTTATCCACATTTGAACAAAATCAACCTGAGTAAATAATTTCTCTTTATCTTTGTATTTCATAGGACTCTTGACGTTGGCAACACTAATATGACATTTGGAGGACTGAGAAGTATGGAATTAATTTTACAACATGCAAGTCAGATAAAAACACATGATTTTGTTGGATGCATTCGAAATATTCACATCAACGGCATCCTACTGAGGCCTTCTTTGGGGCTTGCAACATATAATGTCTTCAACAGGTGATGTTTTTTACATTGCATATAACAAATAAACAAACAAATGTGCCATTATAAAATAAGTTTATCTCTCTCTTTTGGTATATGTCTGAATTACAGCAAAATTTTATAATTTTCTTATTTATTTCACAAAGGTGTCTTCGAACAGCATTGTCAGGATGCAACAGCTCCCCATGCAAGAATGGGGGAGTGTGCCATGACCTTTGGTCTGACTATGTTTGTGAGTGCAAAACTCCCTTTACAGGAAGAAACTGTGGTACAGGTAAAACGAATAAATATACAGAGAAGTGAAATTAAACAAACAATAATTTCTGAAAAAACAGTATACCAAAATTAAGTTATGGTAGGCTATTGAATTTATGAACATTATTATAATAGCCTACCATAACTTAATCAGTCAAAATCAATCTGAATGATGAACCCTACCTTTCCAAACTGTGTTTTTTGTTACTTAAAACAATCACAAAGAGATTGGTATGTATTCCTTTAAATTAATATTTATTGACATCAACACCAAAATTGACACATAAAAAAGAATGAGTAGTATTAATGCGAGCTATTATTCATTACACAATATCTCATTGCCAACTATAATGTATATAGTTTGTTTGTCCACACATTCTGAGCTGGATAGAGAACACTTGGGCAAAAGTGGAATTAGAGATGTTTTTTTTTTTCTTTGTGCAAAGTTGGAACTAAGTAATTATTTCCTTGTCTCTCTAAAACAGGAATATCTGAAGAGCTTGTACTGAGCTTTAAGGGAGGTGATTACATTGAGTATGTCATTAAAGAGAGATTCAAGAGAGATCTTCTGCTTAAAGGCCTGATGGATGATGCAAAACAGGAAAATACAACAGACCAAACTCTGATTACCATCAAGTTCAAAACAAAAGAAGAAGGGACCTTACTCGTTATTCTTGGAAAGAGAGGAAACATTATGTTGATGGTCTGTAAAAAGTATATTTAATATGTGGTCATGATATATCTGAGTATATTTAATGTATAAATATGTGTCTCTGTATTTGTATTTTCAGGTAAGAGACGGAAAACCTCTTTATATTTTCATAGATACGTTAGGACAAATGTCAGAGTTTACTGTGGAGCTTTTAGTTGCTGATGGGCTCTGGCACATCATGTCCTTATTGATCAGTGGGCATAACACTTCTCTGTCTGTGGATGACAAAATGGTCTTGAACATTACCAAACAAAACATAGACTTCAGACTTATTAGTTTGGAAAAGATCATTCTTGGTGCAGCTCCAAATAGACAAAGAGAGCTCAAACAGTCAGGTAATCTGATGACTTCAAATATTTTTTACAATGATACCTTGATGTAATCTTAATGTCACCGGCCACTTTATTATGTATAGACTTCAAGTCTTTGTTGTATAAATTCAACAAGGTGTGAGACAAATTCTTCAGCAATTTTGGTCAATATTGACATGATAGCTCATACAGTTTCTACAGATTTGTTGGTTGAAAATCCATGAAGTGAATCTCCTGTTCTACCACATCCCAAATTGCTCTATTCGATCAAAATCTGGTGACTGTCGATGCTATTTAAGCGTGAACCTGAAACATTGTTATGTTTCAGAGACCACTTGTGACATGACACATTTTCCCTTCGGAAGTAACCATCAGAGGATGGGTACATTGTTACCAGTAAATCAACACTTTCTTTGTCATGTGACACTGATAACCATGACAAGCTCAGAGTCATTTAAATCTCCTTTCTTCTAAATTTTGATGCTGGGTTTGAACTTCGGCAAATTCTCTTCACCACTTGAAGAATCCAAAATACATTCACTTGCTGTTAGTGTTAAACAATTAAGCAGATATACCTAATAAAGTTGTCGGTGAGTGTATTTTTTTTTAGGAGAGGGTTTTCTATTTTCTATTGCATGTCTTTATTCTACCTTGATGCCTCTAACATTCTTTTGGTCACAGGCTTTAATGGATGTGTGGAATATTTAAACATCAGCGGCTATACTCTGCCATTCAGTGGTCACAGTTTAATGGTGGAGGTCTGGCCGAGTTCGACTCTTCCCCAGTCCAGCTGCAGCTCTCCAGGTGTCTGCCTCTCCTCCCCATGCTCTGAAGAAAACACCTTTATGAGAACATGTCTTTCAGAGTGTCAGAACCGGGTGATGTGCAGACCTGCAGCAAAGGACAGATACTGCATCTGTTTGCAGAATGTCTCAGATCATTTTTGTGATATCTGCATTTCAACTGCCAATGAAAAGTGCTCAGAGATGGAGCACAAAAGACCTTTATGGGTTATAGCTGTGGTTCTCCCTCTGATCACCATCCTGGTTGTTGTATGTATGGTTGCGCTTCTGTACAGATTTCGACAGTGGGATTCAAAGTTTAAAAATGAGAACGTCCCACACAAAACGGTGCAAGGAACTGAAAATGAAAATTTTTGTTTTGATGACAACCAAGTGCTCAAAGCTACTCTTTCAACCTCAAAAGAGAAACCTCATGAACAAATGAATGTATTTCAGCAGAGGCCAAATGAGAGGTTTAATAGTGATGCTTTTTTTTCATGTGCACAGCTGATGCTTCCTAGTGAGCTGGAGTATTTTGAAATCGGAGGCATTTGTAGTGCATTTAATTCTGACAACAACTCACCAAAACTCAGCTGGCACAAGCATTTATACAGTACAAAACGCCTTAAAAATGATTCAAGCCAGCTGGGGGATCTAAGGATGCTATTAGGTAACTTTGAGAAAGACTTGCTTGGTAAACAAAAATGCCCTCCAAACCCTCAAAATGTTGCCACACTACACAAACAGTCATTGTATAAGCTTGACACAGAGCAACAGCGGCAGAAAACTCCCTGTTACACAAATGAATTCCCACAACAAGAGCTCCTGGAGCCAACACAACCACTCAGTTTTGAAGAAATTAGCAAATTGAATGGTTCTCTTGAGCCAACATTTTCACGTCAAGCATTTTTAAAGTCTGGACCCATGGAATCCAGTATGACAACAGAGACCTCATCTGAATGTGAAACAGACAGCACGTTTACTTGTTCTGAGTCTGAGTATGACCAGTTTTTCATGATCACTAGCAAGAAATATAGGCATGAGCAGTCATTCCGATCAGCGTGCAACATAAGTCAGGATGGTGCCCTTACTAATAAGTCATTATTTGAACTAACATCCTCCTCCACTTTGCAACAGGATAATTCTAAGAACGATCCCTTTGCTATGGTTAAACAGTGGGAAAAAAATTTAAATGTGCCCCTGACGTTTGACAGCTATGCTGCAGTGTTTGAGGATATTGCAGGTATACCCATGGAGTTGAGTCATAGCTGTGATATGCAAAGTGATGATGAGGAAATTATTTGAAAGATCATAGCAGATGTGACGTAGTTTAATGTGAACAGCTAATAACATCTGATTCACTACTTGCACAAAGTAGTTCTCTAATGTGTTTTAAAACTCTAGGATAAAAATAAATTAGTCTTTCTGGTCTCTGGCAAGTGAGCTATAAGCTGGCTTGCTTTTGATATTTAGCTAGTTGTTTTGCTTGAATAGTTTTATTCTTTAATCACTTCATGTCTTATTCAATGTGCCTATTATTTTAATAAAATGTTCAGATCATAAAGCCAGACAGTGCCAGTAAAAGCAAGTTTAAAATTCTTTTGAAAATGGTTTGTGCTCGGACTAGGTTGTTCGGTCGCCCCAGGTGTGGGTACGAGGCTGGCGTGGGCTCCTGTCTACTTTCTTTTTTTATGGTTTGCGTCCGGCGGAGAAGGGTGTCGGGCGTGACGGGTTGGGGGTGCCGCAGAGGACTTGCAGGGTGTGTGGGGGGGTTGCATCCATGTTCGAATGTGGAGATTGTGTGGTGACAGTGGAACTTAGCTAGTTGGAGGTTCTCCCTGGGCTAGTGTTATATTGGCAGTGATGTTGTGTGTTTGCAGGTGCGACTGCCGGGGACTGCTTTGTGGCTGAGCTGATCCCGTCTTGGTGTGGAGTTGGAGGGTCCCGTCTAGCTATGGGGCTCAGTGGTCTCTGCTGTGTTGCGCTTGTGCGAGGTGGCATTGCGCAGCTGTGTGCCTTGCCATCATGTTTTTCTGTGTGGTTCGGTCTCTTGGGCTTCCCCCTTTCCTGATCATCTTATGCCTCCCATCAAACCTTGGGCCTATGATTTTTTTTCTTTTAAACATACATACCAAAATTCTGACCCACACTCCCCACCAGTAATGAACCAAATAGATTTGCCAATCTGCCAATAAACCCAAGAAGAAGAAGAAGAACAATCAAAGCTGCCATTAGTCAGTGTTGCCAAATTGGGCAGGTTTCCACTCAATTGGGCTTCTTTTGAACATGCTGGCTGGAAACAATAGCTTTGGGCGGGTTGCTAAAATTTGGGCTGCTTTTCACAATGTTTAGCGGGTTTTTGGAAAAATATTCTACGGAAACTTCTGTCAAAATAGTTGCCACTGTGTGAAAGAAAAGTAAAATATTTATACATTTCTTTAAAATGTTGTGTCTTTGCACTCATACCATTTGTTCATTTATTTTGAAATGTAGGGAATCTGTTAGACTTTACATCATCAATCACTGATAGTCACTGATTAATCAAGTGTCATTGAGAAATGGTATATATATATATACAAAAATATACAGAAAGGAATACGAGGCTGATCCAGAGCTAAAATCGTGCATTGCCCCTGCCCAAGAGGATGACTCCAAAGCTCATTGCAAGTATTGTAATACAGAAATCCGAGCACAACGTTATGATTTGAAAGAACATAGCACCACAAAATAACCCTGGAACACAACTGCTCTCGTTGTGTTTGTGCGATTCCGGTTCAGATTCCGGGTGTTTGTTTCAGTCCTGGTTTCCGACAATTCTCAACTCCAGTTCTGTTTGGCGGAGGGGTTAGAGGGGTCTGCATGGTTTGTGTGAGCAGGCTGACCGGAGATGTTTACGGCATGGAAAGGACTCGGCTATTTGGTGGCTTCTGGTTGGTGTATGGGTGTCTGGCATATGTTCTTGGACATCCTGGTGCCAGCTACTGTTCGGCGCGGGGTGCCTGGGCCGGTTTCCCCCACCGTTTAAAATGCACTCTACAACAACACACATCAACACCACATTTGAGCGGGCAGAGATGAGCTGTTTCCCATCTGCGATTGGAGGTTCAGGAAGAGGACTTCTGGTCGAAGTCTGGCCTGTGGTTGGGTGTCAGGTCTTGGGGGACGATTGGTGCCGAGGCTGGCGTTTTGGTTCTCTCTGGATCATTTTTTTAGCCTTTCAATTCCTGGTTTCAGTGCCCAGCCCACTGGCTGGGGAGATTAAAGTAGCTCCATCTATAATTGAGTCTTCATTTGCGCAGACAGATTGCTTGAGCAGTGTTGTATGATAATAAGTGATATTATTGGGTCATCATTGGGATATTTCGTAACAGTTGTAGAAATGCTGTAGCAGAGGAACATGCATGTGGTGTGCATGAGATGTAAGGGTTATGGCTCTCATGCTGCTGAATCTCCAATGGAGTGATAAGGATGTTATTTTGAGAATTTTTCTAATAAAAATTAAAAAAAAAATTTTGAGAAACATGTATCTGCATTTGTTTTTGGCTTTCAACATATTATGATGTAATGTCCATGAGAAACTAATTTGTTTATGTTATTATTCAGTTAGAATATAAAAAGAGACTAATGGATAAACTTTAAAAATGCTTTTTTGTATACTGAAGACTGGTTATAAGCTGCAAATGAAATATTAAACTGAGACGTTTTAATTCTCTAAAATTATCAAATGCAGGTTCCCCACAAGTCTGCCCTGTGTGAAAGAGTGGTAAGAATAGAGTATTTGATGTAAGAAAGCCAAAAGAAGACCCACTTGCAGTTTGTCACAATAATTTTGATTGATTGATATATGGGACACAGCAAACATGCATTAATGTGGAAGCATCATGCTGTGGGTATGCTTTTCTTGAGCAGGGATTCTGGATGGAGATTAATACAGGGCAATCCTGAAAGAAACTTTTTAGAGGTTGCAAAAGACCTGAAACTGGGAAAGATGTTCACCTTCCAGCAGAACCACAACCCTAAACATACAGCCAGAGCTACAATGCAACAGTTTAGGTCAAAGTATACTCATGTGTTAGAATAACCCAGTCAAGACGAGACCTAAATTGAAAATCTCACAGAAAACAAAATGGTCAAAAAATCCAATCTCTGTTAGCTGTTAGAGACGTACCCCAAAAGAACTGATGCTGTAATTGCAATGAAATGTGACTCTCCAAATATGGCTCTATTGAGAGTGAGTGAAACAAATGCATTCCACCCTTTCCAGATTTTCATTTTCATCAAATCAACTCTTAATTTAGGTAATGTGTCCAGCCTCATAACACATTTTACATTTTGTTGCTCCTCTCCAAACTTCAGAATATTTCGCAGGTATCAGATAAGAAAAACATGTATATATTCTAAGTTAAATTGTCTTGTTTCATAATGTGATATGGACTTTGCATGGTATTGTTGTAATTATGTGTAGAACTTAGAATATTTACAAATCGTAATTATTTCCCCTCCTTGTACAGCCACCTTAACGTGGTGGAAGGGTTTGAGTGCTCGAATGACCCTAGAGGCTATGTTGTCTTGGGCTTAAATGGCTCTGGTAGGGTCTCCCATGGTAAACAGGCTCTAGGTGACGGATCAGACAAAGAGCAGCTCAAAACACCTTCATGAGGACCATAAAATCGAGACACATGACATCACCAGGTACGGCGGAGCCGGGGTCCCACCCTGGAGCCAGGCCTGGGTACAGGACTCGTCGGAGAGCCTGAGCTTGTGCGGTAGGTTGAGAGATAGCGACTAGAAATAGTCGGGCTCACCTCCACGCACAGTGTGGGCTCTGGAACCCATCTCCTCGAGAGGGACTGGACTCTCTTCTACTCTGGAGTGGCCCACGGGGAGAGGCGGCGGGCTGGAGTGGGTTTGCTTGTTGCCCCCCAGCTCAGCTGTCTCGTGTTGGGGTTTACCCCAGTGGATGAGAGGATCACATCCCTGCGCCTTCAGGTTGGGGACAGGCCTCTGACTGTCGTTTTGGCCTACAGGCCGAGCGGTAGTGCGGAGTACCCAGCCTTCCTGGTGTCCCTGTCGGGGTTTCTGCATAGTGCCCCTCCCGGGGACTCCATTATTCTGCTGGGGGACTTCAACGCCCATGTGGTAAACGACAGTAACACCTGGAGAGGCATGATTGGGGAAAATGGCCTCCCCGATCTGGATCCAAGTGGTGTTTCATTATTGGACTTCTTTGCTAGTCACAGATTGTCCATAATGAACACCACGTTCAAGCATAAGGGTGTTCATCAGTGCACTTGGCATCAGGAAACCCTAGGCAGGAGGTTGATGATTGACTTTGTTGTCGTGTCGTCAGACCTTCGGCCGCATGTTTTGGACATTTGGGTGAAGAGAGGGGCTGAGCTGTCCACTGATCACCACCTGGTGCTGAGTTGGATTCGCTGGAAGAAGAGAAAGCCGGACAAACTTGGTAGCCCAAGCGCATTGTGACAGTTTTCTGGGAACGTCTGGCTCTGCCATTCAACTGCCACCTCCGGGAGAGCTTTGACCAGATTCCGGGGGATGTTGGAGACATAGAGTCAGAGTGGAATCCACGATCCCTGTGGTGGACACCGGCAGTAAGGAATGCTGTCAAGCTGAAGAAGGAGCCCTATCGGCTGTGGTTGGCTTGTGGGACTCCTGAGGCGGCTGACAAGTACCGTGAGACCAAGCATGCCACAGTCCAGGCTGTGGCAGAGGCAAAAACACGCGCCTGGGACGAGTTCGGTGAGGCAATGGAGAATGACTACTGGTTGGCCTCCAAGTGATTCTGGCAAACCGTCCGACACCTCAGGAGGGGGAAGCTGTGCTTCGCCAACACTGTTTACAGTGTGGGTGGGGAGCTGCTGACCTCGACTGGGGACATTATCGGGCGGTGGAAGGAATACTTCGAGGATCTCCTCAATCCTGCCATCACGCATTCCCTGGTGGAAGCAGAGGCCGGGGATACAGAATTGGAACCAGGCTGAGGTCACCGAGGTGGTTGAACTCCACGGAGGAAGGGCTTCGGGGGTGAATGAGATCCGTCCTGAGTACCTCAAGTCTGGATGTTGTGGGGCTGTCATGGTTGACACTTTTCTTCAACATTAGGTGGCGGTCAGGGACAGTGTCTCTGGACTGGCAGACTGGGGTAGTGGTCACCCTTCTTATGAAGGGGGATCACACTCAACAGCCTCCCTGGTAAGGCCTACGCCAGCGTATTGGAGAGAAGAGTCTGACCGATAGTTGAACTTTGGCTTCAGGAGGAGCAGTTTGGTTTTTGTCCCGGCTGTGGAGCACTGGACCAGCTCTACACCCTCTGCAGGGTGCGTGGGAGTTTGCCCAACCGGTCCACACGTGTTTTGTGGACCTGGAGAAGGCATCCGACTGTGTCCGTTTGTTGGTCCCTGTGGGGGGTGCTCCTGGAGTACAGAGTGAGGGGCCCTTTATTAGGGACAATCCAGTCTCTGTACAAGTGGAGCAGGAGTTTGGTCCGCATTGCCGGCGCTAAGTCAGACCTGTTCGTGGTGCATGTTGGACTCTGGACACCAGGCTGCCCTTTGTCACCGGTCCTGTTCATAACTTTTATAGACAGGATTTCTAGGCGCAGCCAAGGGGCGGAGGGGGTCTGGTTTAGGGACCAGTGGATTTCGTCTGTGGTCCTTCTGGCCCCCTCTAGCCAAGACCTACAGCATGCGCTGGGGCAGTTCGCAGCCGAGTGTGAAGCGGCCGAGATGAAAATCAGCTACACCAAGTCCGAGGCCATGGTTCTCGAACCGGAAAAGGGTGTATTGTCCTCTTAAAGTTGGAGGGGAGTTCCTGCCTCAAGTGGAGGAGTTCAAGTATCTTGGGGTCTTGTTCACGAGTGAGGGGAGAATGGTGCGGGAGATCGACAAACGGATCGATGTGGCTGCCACAGTAATGGGGACGCTGTGCCTGTCCATTGTGGTGAAGACAGAACTAAGCCGCAAACCAAAGCTCTCGATTTACTGGTCTGTCTACGTTAGTTCCCTCACCTATGGCAATGAACTTTGGATCATGACCGGAAGAACGAGATCCTGGATACAAGCGGCTGAAATGAGCTTCCTCCGTAGGGTGGCCAGGCACTCCCTTAGAGATAGGGTGAGGAGCTTGGACATCAGGAGGAGCTTGGAGTAGAGCTGCTGCTCCTCCACATCGAGAGGAGCCAGTTGAGGTGGCTCCGGCATCTATACCAGATGCCCCTGGACGCCTTCCTTGGGAGGTGCTCCAGGCACGTCCCACCAGGGGAAGGTCCAGGGGACGGTCAAGGACACGCTGGTGTTGTGATTATGAATCTGAAAATATTATTTAATATTTAATATTAATATTTTAATATTTTATCAAATAATATTTCGGTCTGTTAAGGGTTATCCTGTGAATACCAGCCCAGTAAGGCGATGGTATTAGGACAAAGTTGAAAGGTGTGAGACGAGCTCTGACATTATTGAACAGCACAACTCTGCACACACATGGAATTAATTCACACAATTTCTTAAAATACAAGAATTTATTAACAAAAATAAGTCAACTCAAAGTCAAACATATTTCAATCAACAAACTCTTTACTATGCTAAAACAATCCAACTAAACTACCAAGCAGAATTAAAGAATAACGAAGACTAATAGGTTATGTACAATATAAACAAGTTGATTAAAGATGTTTGAAAACCATGACCAAAAGAGTGATGCAACATTACCATGCAATGTTATTTATGTTTGAAAACCAAGGATTATCTTGACAAATCTGGAAATGAAGTGGAGTTAGTCTTGGAACTAACTTAGGCAATAATTACATGCCTTTAGCCAACCATTCACAATGCAAGATCAGATAAAATATTATTTTAATAAAATAATGTTTTAAAGAATGATCTGCTGAATAAAACCAACCTTCTGGATGACTAATTCTCAACGGTGTCTCCTTAGCAGCCTTTATTTATTGAAATAATATTTAAAGAAATATTAAAGGAAATGGTAAAATATTTAAGGAAATATTTTGGAAAAGAGCCAAATCTTTCTAGAGAAATGGGGCTTAATGGTGTTTACTTAGTTATCAAGTTTAGTAAAATAACAACCTTTCTGGGTAGATGATCTTTAGTAGCAAGCACGTGTTCTTACCTGTTAGCATATAAAGCTAACAAAAGAAGCTTATAGCTTAGCACCAGAATCACATACACACCTTTAAAATACTGTTAATAAAAGGGATAAAATGCATAAGCGCGGACGGCGCGTTATGATCAATCTTCTGTGTTTAAAATCACCCTACAAGGAAAGTTTGTCTTAACTTTACAAACACACAAAGACAGAACACAAAACTGAGCATATGTGCTGCAGATAGCCTGCTAGCACTAAGATGACAGAGTTTCACAAACAAACCCAAACTTCATAAAATGAAAAACGTTTAGATCATTTCATCCTGAATCACTTCTCTCTGCCCAAACCTAACCTCGTTTGAACCGTGCTGAGGAAAAGTTGTCTGGGTGACGACAAAGTTTGAAGAAAGCTCTGTGAGCAAGAGGGTTAGCTACAGCTAACCTCCGTAGCTGTTGGGTAGGGGTGGCTCGCTCTGTCGGGCCGACCAATCTGCACAGTTGCTACGGT
This sequence comes from Crenichthys baileyi, assembly GCA_036173005.1. Taxonomy (NCBI): domain Eukaryota; kingdom Metazoa; phylum Chordata; class Actinopteri; order Cyprinodontiformes; family Goodeidae; genus Crenichthys; species Crenichthys baileyi. The sequence goes on along the minus strand of JAHHUM010001898.1, from coordinate 117,950 downwards.
AACTACGGTGATGCTGTCCCTGTTGTCCTCCTTTCAGACCGGGAAACTGCTGGGAACTCCCTGGAACAGTTTGCTTCTGTAGATCTAAGAGAGAAAGTCAAGCCAATTACCCCATTCATGAATGAATACCGGGTACACAAACAGTGATTCATTCGTACCTAACTTAGTGCATATGATCGGTGATCGTATGACACCCTTGGATCCAGTTGAAGAGTTATGTCTGTTTGCCAGCAAAGTGACAGTAGCGAGCTGTGTCCCACCTGTCCCGGTCATCACCGGCATGAAAGAGATCGATTCGTTGGAAAGGTGGGGTTTTATACGGCCAGTGGCATCATAGGAAGTTTGCTGTTACCCCCAATTCCTAAGTTGTGCCGGAAGTAGGTTAATGCAATTTATGGTGAGGCACGTCCTACTGGGAGGAGGCCCAGAGGAAGACCTGGGACACCCTGGAGGGACTATGTTTCTCGGCTGGCCTGGGAACGCCTTTGGGTTCCCCAGATGTTGTTTGATTTCTGTTGGTGCATTATTTGTGAGCAGCTGTGACAGACTAATGATGTTTCTATTGCACGGACTAATGTTCTGTCCATTAAATTAAGACAAAAAGTTTTCTTTCAAAGGTCAGCTTTGAGGGGACCCATGTCCCTGTGTTGTTCAAAACAGACAAAAACTGACTGGCCTTTATTATATTCAATTTTGGCTACTACTGACCAAGGATAGATGTTTTATTACAGTGATATCCAGGCTAAATTTGACTGCAAAGAATACAGTACAAATTAATTGTATTATAAAATATGTGTATTACTTAATAAAGCACGCTTTAATTATATTTGTGTTCTTCTAGAAAAATATTTCAGTGAGTGAAATCTAAAATAAATTCAGACATAATGACAGACTAAGGCAGGTGGATAAATTTAGTCTGTTTTTGATTTGTCAGGAGGGACAGGTGAGACTGTGAGTACAAAGGTGAGAAGTATGCTCAAATCTTGTGTTTTTAATGTGTTTGTGCAGTGTGAACAATCAATATTCATGTAAACTAATTCATGTCATTATAGTGAGTAATCATGGTTGTGCCCTGAATCCCTGTTGCTTCAGATGATGTCACTGGAGTCACACACACAACAACACACACACAAATACATGAAACATTTGAGTTACCTAAGTTTTAAATAAATGCCTTTATTTTTATTAAGTTTTGGTCTTCGTTGTAACTAAAGTGCAGGGGGATGATGAGTGGTGGACCTCAGTATTTTTTAAAGTCTAGCTACGGCCCTGATTCCATAGGTGTACCAGCAATATCCTCAAACGTCAGGGGCACATTTACATTTTTTTCCCACTGTTTAAACATAGCAAAGGGATCGTTCTTAGAATTATCCTGTTGCAAAGTTCAAATAATGAATTATTAGAAAGTGTTTGTGGGTCACATGTATTGTTAAGTTCAGCTAAGTTTCAGTCAAATTATTTGTTTAATTGTTTTCCTAATGTAGTTCAGTTGCTAGACATTGTTGGTGCATGCTTTACCTTTATGATCAACCACAATTGATCCTATTCTAAATGTTTTTAGTTTTTTTTCATGACATAAACTATGAGACACTGAAATCTTCCCTGACCCTTTGGAAATATTCCTCTGAGTTTTCTTCTCATCATTCTCATTATCCGACATCATTAGAAAAGTCTTTGCTGAAAAGCTTTAAATAGAGTGACAGGATCCACATGTGTCACACCTGAAGACAAGGTTCTGCCAAAGCAGCAAAGGTGAGGTGTACAAATGATTTACAGAGCAAAATTTTTTTTTTAAAAATTTCCCCCCTTTAAAAAAAGTTGAAATTTTTAAACCCCCCCAAAAACACACCCCAAACCCCCCCTTTGAGCATTTTGGGGAAAATAGCCTGCTAGCACTAAGTTAGCTGAGTTCCCCCCCCAAACTTAAAAAAAAAAAACTTTTGTTTCCCCCCAAATATCTCTCTAACCCTTTGAAAACCCCTAAGCTCGTATGAAACCGTGCTTAGGACTTTTTGGGGCACGACGAAGTTTTAAAAAAAGCTCTGTGAAAAAAGGGTTAGCTTCCAGCTAACCTCCGTAGCTGGGATGAAAGACGGCTCTTTGTCCGCCAACCAAGGGCACGTTACAGTAACCCATGGTGATGCGGTCCTCCTTTCCGATCAGGAAAACAGTTTGTTTCTGCAGGTCTCAGAAAAAATCAAGCCAGTGCACCTTAATTCCCTTCGTGAATTCTACCGGATACACAGACAGTTTTCATTTGTACTTTTGTGAAGCCCGATGATCGTATGACCGGGGGGGAATAAGGGGTTATGTCTTTTTGCAAAAAAGGCATTAGCCCCCTTTGGCCCCCCTATCCCCATGATCATTTGGGGGAAAAGTCAAATTTGGAAAAAGGGGGTTTTTTTTTTCCAGTGGCTGGAAGTAATTTAAATGCTATTTATTTTGTTCCAGAAAAGTTTTTTAGGATTTTTTTTTTCCATGGCTGGGGGTTTCCCCCTGGAGGACTATGTCTGGGCGGTTGGTTTGCCTTGGCCCCCCGGAGGAGCTGGGGGGGTTCTGGGGAGGCTTTTTTCTATATCTGCTACCCCCCCACCCGGTCCTGGATGAAGCAGAAGACGACGAGTACGAATTTTTTTGTTTTGTTTTATTTTATAACTGTGATCCAACTTTTATTTCATAAATAACAAATTCTAATTTCCCTTGACAGAGTTGCTTTACAGTAAAATTTTAAGATGTGGAACAAACCATATCACCAGTCTCATTAAATCATTGAAGCACACTAAGACAAGTATAATGTCATATTTTATTTCCATTTGCCAGAGAACAATACAACGCTTTGTAACAAATTGTTATCCAAAAATTTTGAAAATCCATGCATCTATTCATCCATTCATTTATTCATTTACTGTACCTGCTTTATCCACACAGGCCAATAGGGGGGCAATGATTAACTTCTGCAGTTATTGGAGAAGAGGCGGGGTACATCCTGGACAGGCTGCAGGTCTAACACATTTATCTAGTTACATGTAAATGAATCTGCACTTTCTGAAAGGTACATTATCTGTTTAGCTCCATCTAGTGGCCAAAGGAGCACCTTTTCACATAACTAAGATGCAAAATAAGGATTACATTTTTTTGTGGCAATCTGATACAGGACTCATTACAACAGGAAAAATGTTTATTTATTTATTTAAATGCCAAAATAATCTTCCAAACTTGCCAAGACAAAGCCCAATTTTTAATCTTTACAGTCAGAACATGGAAACATATTCTCAGTTCAGTCGAACCCAATCCATCTTGCAAACAGATAAATCAAAATACATCAGGAAAAAGCTCTTTTGAACTTAATAAATTCACCACTTACATGATTTTCCAGAAAAACATATTTTAAAAGAACATGGGGAATTACTAAAATCACAAAGTTTGAGCTGCAGTAACACAAAGCATCTGTCTTATATACATCTAAGCACTTTCATGTATTATCTTTAAATTTTAATCAGGTTTATCTTTGTAGTTATCTAGTTCTTTTTAAATTATTTTAGTCAAAATGAACCCACAGAGTATAACGTGTTGGCTGTCAAACTCCTTGTTTTAATCTGAAATAAATACAAATTTCATAAAAGAAAGCTAACACTCAACATGACAAATCTATGTGTGTTTTCTTATCACAGGTTAGGCCAAGGACTTAACATTTTGCATTTTGTCACTTTGAGGTGCAATATTTATTTTTCTATTACTGAATCTCTGTGTCAAAGCTGTTTTAATTTCCATCGTTTTCAAGCAGTATATCACAGGGTTAACTGCTGGAGGTATGAGGCTGTACAACATTGTTATAATAATGCGAGCATTAAGGCTAAATTTGATTCCCAAATTGTCAGTAAGATATACAATACATCTTGGCACAAAATATAGACAAGTGATAAAGATCTGAGGAGCACACGTGGACAGAACTTTGTGATGCCTTTCAGGGACAGACATTTTCCAAACAGCCATAATGATCGAGAAGTAAGAAATAACTATAAATATTAAAGGAACCAAGAGTGTGACCATAGCATTTGCAAATGCAACCCATTTTACATACGCAACGTCATCCCCACATCCAAGGTTGGTGATAGAATTATGATCACAGTAGCATTGCCTGATGATATTACGGTCACAGTAGGGCAAAGTTAAGGCATGTAGCACAATTCCCATCATTAGTATAAATGTCAGTACCCAGCACAAGCCACAAGAAATAGAAATGTTTTTGTTTGTAAATAAAACTGCATATCTAAATGGAAACCGTATGGCAACAAAGCGATCCAAAGCCATCATGAGCAAAAGTAGAGCTTGAATAACTCCCAGAGAGTGAACAAAATACATTTGTGCAAAGCAGGCTCCAAACGAGCACATCATGTCATTCCACCAGTATCTGGCGATGATCTTTGGGAGTGTTACAGTGCCAAAGAAAAGGTCTGTCATGGCAAGGTTAAAAAAGATCACGTATGTTGGTTTGTGAAGAGTGTGCTCACATATAATGACAGCTAAAATAAAAACATTCCCAAACAGAATAGCAGTAAAAACAAGGAAGAGGATGAAAGATACTATGCCATAGTATTCTGGTGGCAGTTCAGGGAAGCCAATGATCATAAACTCTTTTACATTTGTTACATTTGTGTATTTGATCATTTGTATGATAGAGAAAGAAAATGCCAAGCAGCAATAAAAATGAAACAAACTTGTAATTTTAAGTAACTAATTACAATAGAAACCACTTCACTTTGAGCAATGATATTACAATTACAAAAGAAGTACTACAAAATATGTCTAAAATATCCTACAAGCAAAAACTAGTTACTCTGTAAGTCATTTGTACACCTCACCTTTGGTGCTTTTGCAGAACATTGTCTTAGGCGACATAAACCTAAAGTGGCACATGTGGACCCTGTCACTCTATTTAAAGCTTTTCAGCAAAGACTTTTCTAATGATGTGGGATAATGAGAATGATAAAAAGAAAACTCAGAGGAGCAATATTTCCAAACGGTCAGGGACGATTTCCGTATCTCATTGTAGTAAAAAGCATGCACCAACAATGTCTTGCAACTGAACCGCAGTAGGAAAACAACAAATAATTTGACTGAAAACATTGATAAACTCACAACACATGTGACCCAAAAACACACTGTTTTTTAAATCAAGAAAAGAGAAAAGTCATTAAACGTCTAATACTCAAATTTAATTTAACAAATTTTCTAGGTTTGTCTCTGTAGTATGGTGTAGCCATAAACTGTTTAGTATTTGTCAAAAAATATTTAGGAAAGGTCAGAACAAGCCTGCAGTGGTCTAGCACACTATACAACTGTTACTCCTTACAGAGTCCAAACAGACTTGCAAGGGTGACAGTTTTGAGCGTAAACAAAATACCATCTGGTGACATGCCGATAGTCCGCAACTATTACAGTCTGGTGCAAACGCTACCAAAATGGGAATCGGGTAAAATCTTAAATTGTCACTTTTGTCCCCAAGACTTTTATTAACCTGTTAAAAATATTGAATACTCCATAGTAAACATAAAGAACAAGAACCCCAAAAAACATGACACTTGGAAGCGGAACTGAAAATCAGAATTCTTGTATCTAGGCAGGGGTGTGCAAACTTTATGCACCATGGGCCAAAATCTGCAAGTTGAAAGTACTCATGGGTCATAACAGTTTTTCCCACAAATAACTTTTCCCACAGAAAAACTGAAGAAGCTCTCTGCTGACCCTGTACCATTTGTGCACACAAAGGTGCACCCAAAAGCCATGCAATGTCCCATTATAGATCCAAATGATGTACAAGTTTAAAAACAAAAGCCGCTTCTATCATGGAATCCAAATAAGATGCTGTACAATGGCACACTGAGGGTCTTGCTGTTTGACCAAAATGATGTAGAGCAGCGCACTGCCTCCTTCAAATGTTCTGGGTGGAGGTTCAGTTCACTCATCTGTGCTCAGTAAATCTCTCACTGTCTTGTTGTGATGGTTGTCATACAGTTGGAAGAATGACAAGCATCAGGTGGTAGCATCCCCCACATCAAGCTGGCTCGACCCTGTAATCTTGGCTGGTTGAAAAAGGTTTTGTGCAGGCATGGGCAGTCACTTCATTAATTGCTGTCTTATATAATGTTCACATTCTAATTTTCATGCAGATTGTTGAATATGGCATATATTTTCACTGTTTACTAAAATATTTAGAATTTTGTTGCATGGTCATGCTGCATATAACATATGTTATTAAATTATTCAGTTATTTCACAAACTCAAGTAGTCTTTTTATGATCTTTAATGGAAAGAGAAAGGACATTTCATCTGTTCATGTCATGTTTTACCGTAAGTATCTAAGACTCTGGCACAGGCAACAATTACGAACACAGTAGTATCAGTTTAAAATAGGTTTATTGTGTCATATGTCACATGTACAAAGATGAGGTTCTGCTGATTTCGGAGCTGGGTTCCAGCACAGCACCAGGGGGAGAGGTAGGTGATTTGCAAAAGTAGGATCTCACTGGTGCTGATCGGATCAGAGTCCCAAGAGAAGGGGAGTCAATCCACAGAACTGAGGTTGGCAGGACACGGGTGTGTGGCAGTGTTGTAATGTTTCCCTTTTTCTTTCAGGTAGACGATTAGGATTGGTGGAACGTTGAAGGGTGGACAGGCAGGTGAGTGAAGTGAGAATGGCTATAGGAATCCAGAGAGCTGTTACCAGGAGGGCTGCCATAGGAGCGGTGGAGAGGAAAGGAGAAGAATCTGGGTCGGTTTCCTCCAAACAGAACCTAGGAACAAGGAAGGGGGCCATTGTGACCCAGGACTCGGATGTCAAAGGTTGGATTCATTTTCTGTCAGGAGAGACAAGGGAGGTAAGTGTCAGAGCTTCAAGGAGCAAAGAAGAACAAGATGAGATACTTTCGAATGCTGTCTTTGAATTTACAAGACTCCCATCCATTGTCATTTTTCTCTCTTGCTGTTGGTTAACTCTGTCTGTGTGGTGAAAACCTGCCTACCTGATGCCTTCTCAGCCAATCAGCGTCATGTATGCCACTATTTGTCCGTGTCCCCATCCCCCACTCCCCCACCTCCTACTTTTTCCTTGAAGAGCTTTAAAAAACACTCACTGCAGCTGCGGGAGAAAAGCAGATCTCTCTGCAGCAGCTGACTGTGCTCTTATTAAACCCCAAATTTTAGTAACGCGTCACGTTACATTGTTAACATCATAAAGGCGTTATGGAAAGGAGATAAGTAATTAGATTACTCCGTTCCCGAAAACGTAATGCAGTTACTAACACCGTTATTTTGTAACGCCGTACTCCCAACACTAAATGTAACCCTGACAAGGGAGAACATTTTTACAGCATCAGACATGTAATCAGGAGCCATGCCAAAACCGTTCTAACTAGACAAAATAAGATAACTCTATAAAAATAACAGCTTCAAAATAATTTCCATGACAACAGGGGCCCCATAGGAGGGAGGAGGGACAGAAGTAAGGCCTGTTGTAATTCTTCCCCAGACATGTTGACAGCACTCAAATAACAGTGTGGGTTCCTCTTAGACTACACAAGCCAGCTACCCTAAACTTGGCATGAATTAGAGCTGCAGCAGGTGGGAATACTTGTATCATTTATGCATAGTTTCAGGTCAAAAACCAGGGCATTTAAACCAAGGCACTAACATTTTCATAAATATTCCACCCATACTTGGCCTCATTGTCTTCCGCTTTATCCAGGACTGGGTCGCGGAGGCAGCAGCCCAAGCCTGAGGCGTTCCCAGGCCAGCCGAGAGACATAGTCTCTCCAGCATGTCCTGGGCCATCCCCTGGGTCTGGTCTCCTCCCGGTGGGACATCCCTGGAACCTTCCCGAGGGAGGCATCCAGGAGGCAACTGATACAGATGCCCGAGCCACCTCAACTGATGCCTCTTGATGTGGAGGAGCAGTGGCTCTACTCCGAGCTCCTCTCGGATGGCTGAGCACCTCACCCTATCTCTAAGGGAGTGCCAGGCCACCCTACGGAGGAAGCTCATTTCAGCCGCTTGTATCCGGGATCTCGTTCTTTCGGTCATGACCCAAAGTTCATGCCCATAGGTAAAGGAAGGAACGTAGACCGACTGGTAAATCTAGAGCTTCGCTTTTCAGCTAAGCTTTCTCTCCACCACAATGGACCGGCACAGCATCCATTCTCCCTTCACTCATGAACAAGACCCTGAGATAGACTCCTCCACTTGAGGCAGGAGCTCCCCTCCAACCTAAAGAGGGCAAGCCACCCTTTCCGGTCGAGAACCATGGCCTCGGACTTGGAGGAGCTGATCCTCATCCCAACCACTTCACACTCGACTGCGAACTGCCCCAGTGCATGCTGCAGGGCTTGGTTAGAGGGGGCCACCATGAACATCTTCTGCAAAAACAGGAGACAAAATCATCTGTTCCTGGTGCATGTCGGACCTTAGTGCTGGCAATGTGAACCAAACTCCTGGTACACTTGTACAGAGACTAAATAGGCCCTAATAAAGGGCCCCTGACTTTGTACTTCTGGAGCTTCCCCCACTTGGCATCATGAGGGACATGGTCGAATGCCTTCTCCAGGTCCACAAAACACATGTGGACCTGTTGGGCAAATTCCCATGAACCCTCGAGCACCCTGCAGAGGGTGTAGAGCTGGTCCAGTATTCCACAAAATCTACACTGCTCCTCCTGAAGCCAAGGTTTGACTATCAGGTGGACGCTCCTCTCCAACACCCTGGCATAGGCTTTACCAGGGAGGCTGAGGAGTGTGATCACCCTGTAGTTGGAACACAACCTCAAGAGGGACCACACCCCAGTCTGCCCTTTCAGAGGCACTGTCTCCGACTGCCACGCAATGTTGAAGAGCCATGTCAGATGACAGCCCCACATCATCCAGACACTTGAGGTACTCAGGGGGGATCTCATCCACCCCGAAGCCTTGTCCTCTGGAGCTTTTAGTGTCCACAATCTCTGCTCCCGCCAGGGACAGAGTGATGGCAGGATTAAGGAGATCCTCAAAGTACTTCTTTCACCACCCGATAATGTCCCCCGTTGAGGTCAGTAGCTCCCCATCAGTGTTGGGGAAGTACTGCTTCCCTTTCCTGAGGCTGTTTTGCCAGAATTGCTTTGAGGCGGACCGGTAGTTCTTCTCCATGGCCTCACCAAACTCCTCCCAGGCCAGAGTCTTTGCCTCTTTTACAACCTGGGCTGCGGCATGTTTGACCTCACAGTACCCGTCAGCCGCCTCAGGGGTCCCACAAGGCAACCACAGCCTATAGGACTCCTTGTTCAGCTTGACTGCATCCTTACTGCTGGTTTCCACCACCAGGTCTGATTGCCGCAGCGACAGGCACTGCAGACCTTACGGCCACAACTACGGTTGGCAGGATCGACATCAGAGCAGGAAAACATTGTCCACTCTGACTCTATCTCTTCAACCTCCCCTGGAATATGGTCAAAGCTTTCTCGGAGGTGGGAGTTAATGGCTGAGGGCTCCGCCAGAGGTTAACAGCAGAGCCTCACTATAAGATTGTGCCTGCCAAGTCTGTTCGGCTTCCTCCTCTTCCAGTGGATCCAACTCACCACCAGGGGGTGATCGGTGGACAGCTCAGCCCCTCTCTTCACCTAAATGTCAAAAACACGCGATTATAAAATTGGTCCTCGACCTCCTGCCTAGGTGTCCTGGTCCCATGTGCACATGTTGAACACCCTTATGCTTGGACACGGTGTTTATTATGACTGGCACAGAAGTCCAATAACACCTATAGGAGCAATTTGTAGTTGTTGTTTTTTTGAGATTGGTCATAGTTTGGGTCTGTCTTATTTAGTTTTGATAATTCTGCTTGGTTTGGTTTATATGTGAATTGACGCTCTGACCTATATTTTACATGGCGATGTGGGGGAAATCTATATAGGTGTCCGGGTTAGAGGGCATCAGGTGTTGGGGTGTGTGGAGGTCATACGGTTTTTAACACTCTCTGTTGTATACTGGTTTGGCTTCATCATATCCACATATTGACCATAATTGCCACCTTTTTGCATGTTGCCATAAACCACCACCCTGGATTTTGGATTGCATTCAAAACTCAGCTTGTATTCAATAAATGGGAGCATTCCCAAACTTATCTCCCAGTCTGGACATTACCTTATGTGTGCGTTAGGACCTGGATTACCCGCACCCAGAAGCGACTAAAAATGGATGAAAGTTGATAGTTGCTATAACACCACTTGGGGGCATTCCTCCCAATCACACTGCTCCAGGTGTCGCTGTCATTTCCCATGTAGGGGTTGAAGTCCCCCAGCTAGAGGGGCACTGGATGCAGTTTAATATTGAAAATGATGACTGACTAACAGACAGGTAATCCGAATAGCACAAGTTCAGGAGGCGAACAGAAAACAAACCACTGGGAGAAACTCAGGAAGATAGCTAGGGTTGTTAACGTGAGGAACCAGCGGGGGAACAATGAAAACTAGAGAGCTTATAAGCTGAGGGAAGTGGAGTATGGACCAATGAGACAGAGAGGCAGGTAATCAGAGGAAACATGAAACAAGGTTTGGACCAGGCTGCAGGGGAACTGAGGGAATATGTTACTATGGAAACGGGAGCTAGAGAATGCAGAGACAGGAGGGGAAATCTAAACTAAACTAGAGACAACTCTAGGGAAAAGAAACCTAAATATAAGCTAACATAAATAGTAATTCTAGGAAGAACTAAACAGGGGCATGGGGAAAAACTAAGCTAATGGAAAACAGACAAAAGGAACCCTATATAAATATAAACCCTAACATAAAACACAAAACTAAATCTGGAAGGAACACTAACTAGACAAAGCAGGGAACATGAGGAACTGGGCTGGGAAAGAACAACTAATATTAAGGGGAACAAAAAACTGGGAAAATAATAACAAAAAGGGTCTAAAGCCAGGAGGAAAAAACTAACAAAACTAAGCACAACGCAGGAGTAAATAAACTGCTCAATCAAAAACAAACACAAAACCCAAACAAAGTCCAAAATGGCAGATCCTGACACAGTTCACTCACAGACAACAACAGACCCATTGGGGAGCCACTGAGCGCTCCCCAATGGGTCCTGATCCAAGGCCTGGCTTCAATGGTGGTGCCCTGGCTCTGCCCTACCGGGCGATGTCAAGTGCCTCGCCGTGGTTGTGCTCATTAAAGCTTTTGAAACATTCCACCCTTTCGATCATAAATTACTTATTTTATGTGTAATCAACACTGATTAAGACCCAGGTAAGTGACTGAGTTACAATGAATAAAAATATACAATGAAATAAAGACATAAATGAAAAAAATAAAGATGAATAATACAATTGAAAACTACCTATGATAAGACGATAAAAAAATGAAAAAAAAAATGAAACGAGAAATAATAAAAAAAGGATTCAATGAAAAATAATAATTACACATCATCCACAGTCTGTGTGTGTCCATTGCCATCTAAACTAACGCAATCAAGAAAAAAATGAGGTATAATATAGTCATAGCAAGGTTTTAGGATATGAATCACTAAACACTGATTCACCTTTTTACATAAAAGTCATAATAAAATAGTAAAAATATTGACCACGTACTGCATATAGCAATGTAACAAAATGCAATGTAGAATATCTGTGTACTATACATTCACAAAACAAGAACAGAATTGCTCATCTGTATCAACCAATGATGTAGAACCTTATTCAGTAACAGTGTTTAACTGTTTTATTTTAAAATGTTTTCCATTTTTTCCTGTAGTGTTTTACTTTATGTGCAATAGTGTACTTGCATTCCCTGTTTTTCAGCCTGAAAATTAATCTAAATGTTAGCTAAATCCCACTAGATGGCTGCTGTTATTTTTATAAGCAAACATATTTTCCAACCTAAGATAATATGACTTAGTCTAAATGCTAAAGAAAAATATTTTCATTTATTGAAATATTTTTCTGATTATTTTGGTGAGGTGCTCAGGCTATTTTTAAAGACCTGAGGGTAGTGGATAACAATACTATGTTTAAAACAAACTAAAAACATTCTCACTGTTAGACGTTTACCTCTGACTTTTGATGCAGCTATTTAGAACATATGGCTAGATTTACCATATATAAATCTGCTTATATTATGTTTTAGTTTCCTTCCCCTGCGTTAGATTTTGGGTTTGAGTTCCTTGTCTGTTTTCTCTGCTCCTCCCTGTTTTGTTGCTGTTATTTTAGTTCATTCGTTGTAGTTTAGATCTATGATTTATTCTTGTGTTTAGATGTTATCTCCCTGGATTCCCTGCTCATCTTTGACAATTAGCCTCCCTCCTAATGTTGCTCTGCATTCTCCCTCTCACCAGCTGCTCCAGAATTCACCCTATTAGCTCCGCTTATTCATTGGTCCATTATCATCCTTAGCTCAGTATTTACAGTCTATGGTTTTCCATTTCTCGCCAATGAATCGTACAGACTACCAGCTGTTCCATGCCTGTTACTTTGTTCAAGGGCGTAATTTGCAGGGGGGTTAGGGGGGTTATGACCCCCCCAAAAAATGGATCCAGTCAATATAACCCCCCCAATAAAATAACATCAATCCAATTTACAAATATATCCTGCATGAATAACTTGTTGATTTTCTTTTATTTTCATTTGTCAGCAAAATATCTTCATCATCTAATAATGTAACTTGGACCTCTGGGGCTGAAGCTACAGATGTTTTCAGAACAGCCTGGAATCTCATGAAAGAAGACATTTAGGAGTTAATGTTATTGAAAAGATGCATTAAGCCCCAAAATTACAGATTTCACATTTTTATTAAAAACAATCAGATTTGTTTCTATTGTGTTCCATATAATCACTGCCCACTCCACCCAACCTTACAACGAGTCTAAGTACCGCGACTGCGCAACTACGTACACAGGCTCAGGCGGACTGGTGATTTGTCCATTCTGGAGAATCCAGAACGGCTGTTCAGTCCAGGAGCGTTGGCCTGCCTCGTTAATTACCCATAAATTTCCACTAAGCGCATCAAACAGGGCTACAATAAGGGAGATGGCTCATTTCAGACCAGCCGCGGAGCCAACCAGAGAGTGGGAGCCTAGTTGGTGTGTGCGCCCAGGAACAGGTGGAAGCAGAGCGGCATAACCCAGACTGAAGTTAACGGTAAACCCTGAGAGCTGGCTCAGAATGGCCTCAGAAAGGGAGTTTCACCTGAGCTACAGGTTAAGTTAAATGGCCTGGCCGTCATAGAAAACAGTAGGAAACCTCTCTGTGAGCTTCTAGCTGGATATTGTTGTAGAAAAATCGCATCCAGAGACTGATGATTGTCACTCAGAATCAGCTTTATTAGAATCTTGCAAGAGAGAAGGATTTTACAGGAAAACATCTCCTGGTGTCAGCAAGACACAGTAGAAAGAGCAAAAGTAAGCCTCCCTCTTCTCCTTCATTTCTTCTGATCCTAAACATTCAGCTCTGGGTTGTTTGAAGGTGCAGAATTAATAAGAAATAAATCATTGTTAATCACAGGGGGATCATTAATTAGTTAACTGTTTTATTTTTCTGAATAATGTAATATAAAAAACTAAACTCATTAAACAAGCATACAGTTTTACTCAATGTAATACATACATACCACTTTATGTATACATTCGTTAATGACTGTAATATTAGTACTGATAACAGGACAAAAGGTGAGAGTCCAAGAAAGGTCCAGGATGTGGCTCCATGTTCTATTTTAAACACCTTGTTCTCTACAGAAAATGTTTAATAGTAAAGACTGAACTAATGGCTCACATGCTCAGTGGAAAACAACAGAGTAAGTGGAATGAAGGGCTGGAAAGATGGCAGTAAAGCAACAGGTTCATGTAAGAAGGAACATATTTTAATGAAATGTTGGGATAGCTCACAACATAATTAAAATAAATAAATGTGTTTTTAGGGTCTTACCATTTCAAATAAAATTTAAGAAAATTGGTTCGATTCCAGTTTTCTTTTTAGAAATGTAAGAAATTATGACAATGGAGTCTCAGGGATGGGAGAGAGAGTGTGAGAGTAAAAAATTAAAAAGTCATTTACATAGCTGAGACAAGAAGCACATTTATTTGAGCCACGGTAAACATAGTTTCTCTGAGTTTAAGAACAACTTTTGTCAGATGGACTGAGCAGTAAGTTTTTTCTAAATATCACAAAATGTGTCATCACTGCTTCAGCCAAATGTTTTTTTTTCATCAGTTGTAAATCGTTTCTCTTCATGCTTCACGTCAACTACTAACAAAAACTTAAAGCCAAGTCAAATTATTGTGAAGCTTTTTTGTTTGATTCATAGTAATTTACATTTAATGAAAACCCAGCCAAGGCTGCTACAACATGTCTTGTGTTACTTTAACTTTAAATTACTTAGAAAATGGGTCGTTGTCTGCTGAAAATTAAACTATTTAGTGCCTGGGCTAAAGACCCCACTGGTTCAGACCCTAAAAACGCCCCTGGTGGTGCCTCTGCTTTATAAGTTAAATTGTTCCACAATGGAGCTCTTAACTGGAACTATTCATATGTGGAATGGATGTCCATTTTCTTCATTGAAATGAACTGAAATACAATTAATCCATTCCAGACCCCTGAAACATCACAATGCAGCATTCATGAATATGAAGTTGCTCTTAAAATGTTAAATAATTGGCTTGTGTTAGAAAAAAGATGAAGTAAGTAAGAGTAAGCCTTTATTATTGCTGAACTGATGTGGAACAGAGAAACTCCAGAGTAAATACAAAGAAAACAGGAACGTTAAGTAAATCACATTAAAAGCATTTGAATGATTTTTAAAACAGAAACGCGAAAATAACCGGACTCCTTTTACAAAAGTAAATGATTCAATATACAAATACCTAGGCAGAGCTTAACCCCCCAATGCTACACCCAAAGTTACGCCCTTGACTTTGTTCATGTTCTGTACCCTGCCTCTGTAAGTTTTCCTGTGTTCAATTAATAAAGAACTCCACTATTCACCATGAGGTTCAGAAACATACATTTCAACATACATAAAAAAAATAATGGAAACAATCTTCTCTCACAGTTTCTGACTTACTGCTATGTTTTGTCCTACATGGGTTTTGTGTAGCTATCGATTTTCCAGGATAACAACTTCTTTTTTAATTTTTCTTTGATATCCTTTGTTTGCAAACAGTATATTAGTGGGTTTACAGCGGCAGGTATGTGACTGTACAACATTACTATAACTATTTGAACAGGAACACTGAAAGAGTATCCCACAAAATTTGCCAAGTAATAAAAACATCTTGGGAAATAGTACAGACATGTGATGATAAGCTGTGGGGTGCAGGTAGACAGAGTCTTTATGCAGCCTCCAATGGAAGATATTCTCAAAACAACAGCAATGATGACAAAATAGGATAAGATAATAAATCCCAGTGGCAACAACAAACTAATCATGGCAAAAACCAATGCAACAATCTTAACTTCTCGTACGTGATCACATCCAAGATTTGATATTGACATGTGGTCACAGTAGCACTGGACAATTATATTTGAATTACAAAAAGGTATCCTCAAAATTTCAAACATATTGCCAACCATAAACAATGTTGGCACAAGCCACGAAATTCCACAAAGCACAGAAACAGTTTTATTACTAAACAGTGAATTATAACGCAGTGGAATGCAAATTGCTATACAACGGTCAAGGGCCATCACCATCAGAATAAAAGAATGAGCTGCACCAATTAAATGAACAAAGAACATTTGAACAAGACAGCTGTAAAATGAGATAATGCTGTCATTAAACCAGTATTTTGATATAGCTTTTGGCAGAGTTACAGTTCCAAATAATAAGTCAGTTAATGCCAAGTGGCAAAAGATGTAATAAGTTGGTTTTTGAAGTGAGCGTTCACATTTTACAAACACTAAAATGAAAATGTTTCCCATTGTTATAGCCAAGTAAAATAGAAAAAGCAGAGCAGAGACAGGTCCATAATGCTCTGGCAAAATTCCTGGAAATCCTAAGATGAAAAAATATTTTATCCTCGTTTCATTAGTATTCAGCATTTTCACAAAAAGGTTGATGCAGCTAATAATTCAAATACAAACCACAAAGCTTTAAGAAGCTATTAGTTTTGATAACTTGGGGAAATAAATTTGATTAAACATTACAAAATATTGTATTAGGAAAAGCAGCAAAATCATCAGCCACAACTAAGAAATCTAATACCCTTTATTTAGAATGAATTAATCCTACTTCACCTTCCACACATACTGCAACACCTCACATCAGTGGCAGCTGGTATGTGCCGAGCATTTTATAGAAACAAACCAATCCCAGATGTGTCCCTTTCACAGAGGAGCAACTCTAGTTCTGTTTAGTAACAAAATTCCCAGTCAGTTATGAGTGGCTTACAAACATACTTAATATTCTATAGACTATAGTGCAATTAGTCTGTGTTATAAGACAGAAACTGGATTATACCTACTTTATTATACCTACTTTATACTAAAAGGCCTTTATAATGTCTATTGTAAAGTTGGTTTGAATCTCAATTAGGGGCTTCTTTGTCATCTTTGCTTCAATTTTTAATTTTGTCCAACTTCAAACTGACCATAAATGTAAGTGTGTATATGTATTGGTCCAGAAATGGCCATGCAACACTGATATATGTGCTCTTTTCCTCTAGGCTACCTGCATAAAGAAAAAATCATGCAATCAACCAATGCAATGCTTCTTCAACCAACCCTATAAAATGCTTTGAATTGCATATGTGCAACATAATCTAGATGTGACATTTGTTTTCTTGCTCATGATTTTCTTCTAATTTCTGGTTTATTCAATTCAATTCAATTCAGTTTTATTTATATAGTGCCTATTCACAACACATGTCGTCTCAAGCCACTTCACAGAGGGTTTGGAATGGTATAGGGTTGTTGGGGAGGTTAGAATTTGGCCATTTTAGAATGGGCTATGTGTAGGGGTACTAAGTAAAATAATACACTGATAAAGTGTGTCCATGTAGAGCCCACTGGTGGCCATTGTTACACTAAAAACCCCAAGGATTGGGGGTACCTCTCTCTGTCAGACTGATTATAACCATTGGAAAAGAGAAGGGGTCACACAGGTAGCAGTGTTTGCACCTCAACCATAACTGAGCCGGTTTAGGCTAAACCTGACTCCCCCTTACTCCATCCAGCAGGGAGGGAGGAAGGCAGAGGTAGAAATAATTGGAGAGTGTTGTTTCCTGTTGCATTGAGTGAAAGGTGGGTAACTTTAAAATGGGCTAAGTCAATTAAATCGAATCGTATAGATTTCAAGTCAGGCACATGCATTCCAATTAATAACTAACCATTCAACAGTACAGTCAGATTCAGTTATTTATTCAAATTGGATACAAAGTTTTTCTATCTAAGGAAACCCAGCAGATTGCAACCAACAAGAACAATGCCTGTAGGAAGGATCAGCTCAGTCTGCAAAGTCAGATCTCAGGTGGATGAGGTGGGGGCTTTCGGAGTCAAAAATTCATTTACACAAAATTTAATTCAATTCAATTCAATTCAGTTTATTTGTATAGCGCCAATTCACAACACATGTTGTCTCAAGGCACTTCACAAAAGTCAGGTACATACATTCCAATTAGTCCTAACCATTGAACAGTGCAGTCTGATTCAGTTATTTATTCAAATTGGATAAAAAGTTTTTCTATCTAAGGAAACCCAGCAGATTGCATCCAGTCAGTGACTTGCAGCATTCACTCCTCCCGGATGAGCATGTAGAGACAGTGGACAGTCACTGGCGTTGACTTTGCAGCAATCCCTCATACTGAGCATGCATGTAGCAACAGAGGAGAGGAAAAACTCCTTTTTCAGGAAGAAACCTCCAGCAGAACCAGGCTCAGTGTGAGCGTCCATCTGCCACGACCGACTGGTGGTTTGAGAGACCAGAGCAGAGAAGGAAAAAACACCGAAGCAGAACACAGAAGCACTGATCCAGGAGTACTTTCTATGGGAAGGAAAAGTAAATGTTAATGGATGTAGCTCCTTTAGTCGTTTCATCTAGGAACAAAGAACAGATAAACTCTGAGCGAGTTTTCAAGAGTATGAAAGAGAGCACTTACAGTTAGTCACAGTAAAAGCTCAGTCAGTAGGAGAGAGACAGGGTTAAACACTGAAAGACAGGGCCAAGTGTATCATCAGAAGGTGAGCATTAAGTTGTTGTCAGCAGAAGCTTGGACGATGCCCCCCTCCATGAAGGTGTCACAGGTAGACACAGAGTCATGCCAGGTGTAGCTTCTAGGAAGAGAAAAGAGAGAGAACATAAAGTTAAAAGCTGAAATAACAGCAAAAAATGCAAATTGGAGAGTAGTATGAGAAATTTCGAAGAGAGTGAAAGTGGTCATTATGTCCCCAGCAGCCTAAGCCTATAGCAGCATAACTACAGAGATAGCTCAGGATAACCTAACCCCTCTAACTATAAGCTTTATCAAAAAGAAATTTTTTAACCCAGCCTTAAAAGTAGACAGGGTGTCTGCCTCATGGACTGAAACTGGGAGCTGGTTCAACAGGAGAGGAGCCTGATAACTAAAAGGGCTGCCTCCCATTCTACTTCTAGAGACTCTAGAACCACCAGTAAACCTGCAGTCGGAGAAAAGTGCTCTGTTAGGAACGCATGGAACAATCAGATCTCTGATGTATGATGGAGCTAGATCATTAAGGGGGTTTAGATGTGAGGAGGGATTTTAAAATTCTATTCTGGGTTTAACAGGGAGCCAATGAAGGGAAGCTAAAAGTAGGAGAAATATGACTCTCTTTTTTTTTTTCCAGAACTCTTGCTGCAGCATTTTGAAAAAGCTGAAGGCTTTTAACTGCATTTTGTGGACATCCTGATAGTAAAAAATTTTCAAAAGTCCAGCCTTGAAGTAACAAATGCATTGGACTAGTTTTTCGGCCACTCCTGGATAGGATATTTTTTAATTTTTTGGCAATTTTCCGGAGGTGAAAGAAGGAAATCCTAGAAAACCTTTTAATATGGCATTTAAATGACATGTCCTGGTCAAAAATAAAACCCCAAGATTTTTTACATTATTATCAGAGGCCAATTTGGGGCCATCCAGATTAAGTGATTGACTAAGCATTTCTTTTTTTAAAGACTCCGTCCAAAGACGACAACTTCTGTCTTGTCTGAATTTAGAAGCAGAAAATTTAAGTCAACCAAGTTTTTATGTCTTCAAGACATGCTTGTAGTCTGTCTAACTGGTTGGGCTCATCAGGATTATGGATAAGTAAAGCTGAGTATCATCAGCGTAACACTGAAAATTTATCCTATGCTGCCTGATAATTTGACCTATTGAAAGCATATATATAGTAAAGAGAGTTGGCCTAAGTACTGAACCCTGTGGTACTCCACAATTAACCCTGGAGTTTAAAGATGGTTTATCATTTACATGACCAAACTGGAATCTGTCAGACAAATAAGATTTAAAATGGCCTAGCGCTGTTCCCCTGATCTCTACAGCATATTCCAGCCTTTCTAACAGAATATTGTGATCGACTGTATCACAAGCAGCACTGAGATCTAACAGGACAAGTACAGACACAAGTCCATTATCTGAGGCAATACGAATATCATTAGTGACTTTCAGCAGAGCTGTTTCAGTGCTGTGATGAGCTCTGAAACCTGACAGAAACTCTTCAAACAGGTCATTCCTGTGTAAATGCTCACACATTTGATTAGCAACTATTTTCTCAAGAATTTTAGATAAGAACGGAAGATTGGATATAGGTCTGTAATTTTTCAAGTCATCTCGATCAAGTGAAGGTTTCTTAAGTAAAGGTTTAATTACAGCTACTTTAAAAGCTTGTGGTACATATCCATTTACTAAAGATAGATTAATCATATCTAAAATGGGGCTGGTAATCAGAGGGAACACTTCCTTAAATAATTTGGTTGGGATTGGGTCCAACATACAAGTTGAAGGTTTAGATAAAGCTAATATTTCTGATAACTCAGGAAGCTCCACAGGATCAAAACAGTCCAAACATAGATCAGGTTTTACAGTTACTTCCAATGTTGTCTCACTTGCTGAAGATGAAGTAATCATCTTCGGGAGTATGTCAGAGATTTTTATTTTTAATAGAATCAATTTTATTTAAGAAGAATCCCATAAAGTCATGACTGCTAAGAGCTAAGGGAATGGGTGGCTTAACAGAGCTATGACTCTGTGTAAGTTTAGCAACAGTACTAAAGAGAAACCTAGGATTATTCTTGTTCTCTTCTATTAATAATGAGAAACAAGCTGTTCTGGCTTGGCGAAGTGTCTTTTTATACAACAGTATTCTATTTTTTCAGATTAAGTAGGAATCCTCTAGGTGTGTATAGCACCATTTTCTCTCCAATTTTCTAACATTGTGCTTTAAAGTACGCAGCCCTGAATTAAACCAGGGAGCCTGCCTCCTATGAATAATTACCTTCTTTTTCAAGGGGGCTGCATTGTTTAATGCACCACGCAATGATGAAGTAACACTATGAACAAGAGAATCAATTTGTGAAGGGGAAGAAACAAAATTATTGCCCTCCATTGTGTTTCTCTGTGATAATGAGGAAATTAAAAGTGGAACAGATTCTTTAAAGGTTGTTACAGCATTGTCTGATAATGATCTACTATAATGAAATTTTCTTTCAGGTGTGGAGTACTAGTTAGATTGACAACTATTTTATTTGTATTGATATGAAAAGGTGTAGAATGTGTTAGTTTAAACAAAAAAAAAAACTATATGAGCGACATTGAAAGTATTGGGAGCAGTTTATTGACAGCTAGTGCTGTTACTTAGCCCTGGTCCTCAAGGCACACTGTACTGTATGTTTTAGATATTTCCCTGCTTCAGCACACCTGATTTCAGCTGAGGGCTAATTAACAGGCTTTTGCTAAGCTGCAATCATCTGAATCAGGTGTGTTAAAGCAGGGAAATGTCTAAAACATGCAGGATAGTGTGCCTTGACGACCAGGGCTAAACAACACTGAGGTGTTCAAGCAGTGTTGAGCCCAACTACAGACTTGCATAACAGTCTGTACTTGACTGAGAATCTGCATACATATGCTACAATTCTGCCTTGTGTTTGGGTCCACCACTTTTTCATCAGACTGGGGCCAAGCTCTGGACCATCAGGATAGATGACAAGATGATAAGCAAAAGCTTCATTATTAAAAATATCTGCATAATAGTTTTAGTTCAAATTACATGCCTCTTTTTATTTGTCATTGTCATGTAATCTGAAAATAAGTATCCTTGTAACAGATTCTGAAAAGATGTAATTTCCATACAGAGAGTCCCAGGCTGGCATTTGAATCCAAAATCTTTTTACTGTGAGGCAATAATTAGTCAAGCCACCGTACTGCCTGTACTTTAGGGCTGAATCTTTAGAGCTGTTAGCTGTTCAAATGTGAGATAAATACATAATTAAATAATTGTACCTGTCTGGAAAGGTTTTATATTATTTAACAACTTTAAAACTTCACTGTGTCTTTGACATGTAATTCCTTCAAGGTCAAATGAAAGAAAAAAAAACAAAAAATTTTGCATTTTGCAAATGTTGCATTGATACAATGTTTTTATCAAGATTTGGATTCAAATTATGCACATCTGTAATGAAAAACCCTCGGAGGATATGACTTGCAACGATAGGTGGCGGTGAATACTTTACTAAATAAAAGGATAGGAGTTGTATTCGTTGTACAAAGATGGTGTTGTACTCGGTGAATGGACAAAGGAAACAGATTAGGCCTGGAACAGGCAGTCAGAGCAATAGGAAACGTGCAAGATATAGATGGCAGAAATGCAGGTAAACAGATGATCCACCAATAAGCAAACAAAACCAGTGAGTTTAAAAACAGAGGCAGGGTGGAGGAATGACCGAAGAAGCTAAAGAGATGACGTGGAGAAGCAGTGGCAGAGGTAGTCGAGAACAACAGAAGGAGAGTGGTTAATAAACACAGATGAGCTGAACTGAGCAGAAACATAAGAAACCCAAGAAACATTACACTTAGAAGCAGAGCTGAAAATCTGAATTCTTGTTTCTAGGCAGGGGTGTCCAAAGTTTGTGCACAATGGGCCAAAATCACCAAATTAAAAGAATTCAGGGGAAAGTACTCAGGGTACTTGTGAATTCTTTTCTTTTTACCTGCTAAGCAATCAATAAAATTGCAATATTTTAATGAAACATAACCCATTTAATCCCAAATTTTCCCAGACACAAAAATATCCAAATCATGTGTCAATAGTATCCCTTTGAAACAATCAACCATATTTTTTATACATTTTCATGGAAAAGTGTGTGAAAAAGTGTGTTTTCTGATTGGTCCCTTTTGTGACCGGTGGGATACTGTGTGGTATCAACCATTGGACAGACTGAATACAGGTCTATTTGACCTGTGCAGTGTATTTGTGTGTGTGTGCGTGTGTGCATGTGTGTGTGTGCGCTTGTGTGCGTGTGTGCGCGTGTGTGTGTGCATACGTGTGTGTGTGTGTGT
Source organism: Crenichthys baileyi (assembly GCA_036173005.1). Taxonomy (NCBI): domain Eukaryota; kingdom Metazoa; phylum Chordata; class Actinopteri; order Cyprinodontiformes; family Goodeidae; genus Crenichthys; species Crenichthys baileyi. The sequence continues at coordinate 95,436 of JAHHUM010001898.1, read as the reverse complement.
GTGTGTCTGTGTGTAAAATTAGGTTGAAAGTTAGGTAGAAGCAGAATGTAGAACAGTTAGCCTATTAGCACATAGATACAATGGGTTATCCCACCGTTCACTATTGTTGCCGGTGACATGTTTGTGAGTTCTATGACCACATTAAACAATGTTGAGTAATTGTAAGTGCCTATACATCAATACTACACACCTTAAACATGATGTGCACCAAAGGTCTATGTCCTATCTTTATGTTAACATATTTTACTAACCTTTTCTTTGGGAGCTTTTTTTGCTGCCATGCTCTTCTCTTGGCACAAACAGAAAGTAAACAGCTCTGGTCATGTGACAATTTACAATAAACATGCGACACTGTACATATTTCATTGACACCCTTTATTATTTCAATATCTGCTGGAAATGCACAGATAGACCCCTCAGTAACATTATTATAGCCTTAGAAATGAAACATTTTTTTACGGTCACCATTGTGACCGGTGGGATAAACGGGTTAATAAAAGAAAGCTAAAACCTTTTGGGTTTAATGTTTCTAGAAATAGTTTATATTCTGTTCCCAGCAACAAAAACATGAACTTTCTTTGAAAACACTTTCTTTATTTAACCAAGGTTAATTAATGGTTGTACCCAAGTGTGTTTTTTTTCTGTAAGAAGTGGCTGGTTGTTTGCTCCTCTACTTACTATGACATTACAATGAATGCAAATAAAAAACAAAATTCATGCCTAATAAAAGAAAAATGTCATACTATCTTACTGTCTTACAGTAAAATTGCCCATCTACATTGGCTCCATTTGCTGGAGGGCCAAATTTGTACAAATCTTTAACTGTGGTCGGGAGCCATACAAAATTATTCCAAGGGCCCACTGAATATATATTTTTTAAACTAATGGAATAAAGAAAAAAAGAAAAAATAAGGTATAATATATTTAGAGCAATGTTTTAGGATAAAACACATACAAAACAACATATAGAGGTGAGATTGGGACAAATAGTTCCTATTTTTACATAGAGTTTTGCTGGATTATTTTTAAGAAAGAAAGGAAGGTTGTTAAAGCAGTGAAAATGCGGCATATGCATGCTGCATTAGCTCTAATCAAATCACATGATTGAAAGAATCAGAAAGAATGAATAGAGAAGATTTTAATTACCACAAAGCAATAATAAAATCAGTCCACAAACCACTTTTATGTTTGTTTAAAGATGTTCAATATAATTTTTTACAAGATCTTTGTAAATATAAAAGTCATAATAAAATACCAAAATGCAAAATTATTGACCACATAAAACTAGCAATGTAACAGAATGTAATGCAGATGTTCTGAGGACAGTGGATAAGAATACTATGTTTAAAACAAACTAAAACAATCTCACTTTTAGACATTTACCTCTGACTTTTCATGTATTTATTTAAAACATTTTGCAAGTTTACCAAATATATTTTTAACAGCTTTGGTTTAGCCTTCCATTAAAACATACTATTTAACTTGCTTAATTACTTATTTTTTCTTTATGTTTGAATACATGTGTAATCTTCTCTGCAAAAGATTCTGGAAATATATTTTTATTGAACATTCTTCAGGATTTTGTATGAAAGTACATTATTCACTGCAGTATCAAACCCTACAGAGTTTTCCTGTTACACCTGTTTGTGCAGTTCATTTTGTCTTTAGGCAAGAGATTGCTTTTCAACAAATCTAGCTCTGTTAAAGCTTCTGTTAAGTTTTGACTTAAAGTGCAAAATGAGACAAAATGATTAAAATGGAAAATGTCAAAGTATGAATCTATAAATAAATTGAAATAAAATCGATTTCAGTTGTGAAATACAACAAAGTCTGATGTAGTTTTTTAAATTATTATTATTTTAAAATCAATATCAGGAACCACTTCAACAATTTCACAGGGTTCAGGAAAAATAAACAATAGGAGAACAATGATAGTAACAATGTTCTCTCACAGTTTCTGACTTACTGCTATGTTTTGTCCTACATGGGTTTTGTGGTGCTATCAATTTTCCAGGAGAACAACTTCTTTTTTAATTTTTCTTTGATATCCTTTGTTTGCAAGCAGTATATTAGTGGGTTTACAGCGGCAGGTATGTGACTGTACAACATTACTATAACTATTTGAACAGGAACACTGAAAGAGTATCCCACAAAATTTGCCAAGTAATAAAAGCATCTTGGCAAATAGTACAGACATGTGATGATAAGCTGTGGGGTGCAGGTAGACAGAGTCTTTATGCAGCCTCTGATGGAAGATATTCTCAAAACAACAGCAATGATGACAAAAAAAGATAAGATAATAAATCCCAGTGGCAACAACAAACTAATCATGGCAAGAACCAATGCAACAATCTTAACTTCTCGTACGCGATCACATCCAAGATTTGATATTGACATGTGGTCACAGTAGCACTGGACAATTATATTTGAATTACAAAAAGGGACTCTCAAAATTTCATACATAATGGCAACCATAAACAATGTTGGCACAAGCCACGAAATTCCACAAAGCACAGAAACAGTTTTATTACTAAACAGTGAATTATAACGCAGTGGAATGCAAATTGCTATACAACGGTCAAGGGCCATCACCATCAGAATAAAAGAATGAGCTGCACCAATTAAATGAACAAAGAACATTTGAACAAGACAGCTGTAAAATGAGATAATGCTGTCATTAAACCAGTATTTTGATATAGCTTTTGGCAGAGTTACAGTTCCAAATAATAAGTCAGTTAATGCCAAGTGGCAAAAGATGTAATAAGTTGGTTTTTGAAGTGAGCGTTCACATTTTACAAACACTAAAACGAAAATGTTTCCCATTGTTATAGCCAAGTAAAATAGAAAAAGCAGAGCAGATACAGGTCCATAATGCTCTGGCAAAATTCCTGGAAATCCTAAGATGAAAAAATATTTTATCCTCGTTTCATTAGTATTCAGCATTTTCACAAAAAGGTTGATGCAGCTAATAATTCAAATACAAACCACAAAGCTTTAAGAAGCTATTAGTTTTGATAACTTGAGGAAATAAATTTGATTAAACATTTACAAAATGTTGTATTAGGAAAAGCAGCAAAATCTTCAGCCACAACTAAGTAATCTAATACCCTCTATTTAGAATGAATTAATCCTACTTCACCTTCCACACATACTGCAACACCTCACATCAGTGGCAGCTGGTATGTGCCGAGCATTTTATAGAAACAAACCAATCCCAGATGAGCCCCTTTCACAGAGGAAAAACTCTAGTTCTGTTTAGTAACAAAATTCCCAGTCAGTTATGAGTGGCTTACAAACATACTTAATATTCTATAGAATATAGTGCAATTAGTATGTGTTATAAGACAGAAACTGGATTATACCTTCTTACAAAAGGTCTTTATAGTGTCTATTGTAAAGTTGGTTTGAATCCTATTTAGGGACTTCTATTTCTCTTTCATTTTGGCTTAAATTTTTAATTTTGTCCAAATTTAAACTGGCTTTAGATGTAAGCGTTTATATGTATTCGTCCTGGAATGACCATTTAACACTGATATACATGCTCTTTTCCTCTAGGCTACCTGCATAAAGAAAAAAAATCACGCAACCAACCAATGCAATGCTTCTTCAACCACCACTATACAATGCTATTAATTGTATATGTGCAAGATAATCTAAATGTAGATATTTGTTTGCTTGCTCATTATTTTTTTCTTATTTTTGGTTCATTTTGTTTGTAGTGATATGAAACAATGTAAACAATTGTCAGTTTGAAAAAAATAAATAAATACAGTGGCTACGTTGAAATTAGCTGCACTGAAGGCTCACCTCAGGAAAAAAGAGTACGTTTAGATCAGGAAACAAGGAGGAACTCAGTACAACATAATCTAAATGTAGACATTGGTTTTCTTGCTCATGATTTTCTTCTAATTTCTGGTTTATTTTATTTGTAGTGATATGAAACAGTGTAGAATGTGTCAGTTTAAACAAGAAAAAAACTATAGTAGCTACACTGAAAATATTGGAAGCAGTTTATTGTCAGCTAGTGCTGTTACTTAGCGTTACTTAGTGTCCTCAAGGCATACTGTACTGTATGTTTTAGATGTTTCCCTGCTTCAGCACACCTGAAGGCTCACCTCAGGAAAACAGAGGACCATTAGATCAGGAAACAAGGAGGAGCTTAGAGCTGTGCAGAAGGAACTGAGAAGGAAGATCAGAAATGGAAAAAATATCATCCTAAAAACAATGTCAGGTCACAAACCAAACTCCTGGAGTGTAGGAGATTTAGGGTGGGTGAATGACCTGAACCAGTTCTTCAGGTTTGATCTGAAGGTTTGATCAGACTCACTCCTCCCCCAACCCAGTCTCCCCTGCTCTAATAGTATTCACTCCATTCTGCAGCTGCAGGCCTGATTAATGCATGTGCTTGGCTCTTTTTAGTTTCAGGAGGGTATCAGCAGAGTGCAAGGCCTAGGTTGGGACAAAACCTTCTGTAAAATTTAAGGTCCTGTTGTTGTAGTCAATGTTCCTGTGAAAGTATTATAACAAGGCCCATCTGAGCTAATATGCAAATTCCCATACATATGGTTAGTTTCTGTGGTGGTTTGACTCATCCTATAAAAAAGACTGCTAGGAGAAAGCTGCACACCCTGCCTTGTTAGAAGTTGAGCTCTAGGATGGTCTCACCTTGCAATATCACCAGTAAATGCTGACTGAACGAGGATCATTTATTAATATATAAAATATATATATATATATATATATATATATATATATATATATTTTATAAAAAACCTAAAATGGTTATTCAAAGAGTCTTGAAAAGAACTTCCCAGACGTACATTGAGAGACAGCCAGAGGTTAATATGTCAGTCACAACAGCAAAGGGCAGCTACTTCAAGGATTCTAAAATATAACATATTTAAAGTTATTTTACAATTTGTGGTTTGCTACATAATTGCATATGTGTTCATTCACTGTTTTGATGCCTTCATTAAGAATCAACATAACAATGTAAATAGTATAAACATAAAGAAAACCATTAAATGATATATATATGTATATATACACTGAGGAGGAGAGAGACAATGAGACAAAGAAATACATTTGTGTCATCTATGCAATTATGGATAGAATATACTTTTTCTAAAAGGGAGTGGATTGTGTGTTCTAGTGTTTACTCATGTTTGAGATTTCTCTATTTTTCTCAGACCTTAACTAACAGCTTTCATACCAAGGTAAGTAACAGTACTATTTTACTGCTAACACATTTTATTTGCATAGAAAACTGAAAGGCAGTAACTGCAAAATGCATTTCAGTTTATAAACAAATCACAGGGTTAGATTTTTCCATATATATCAGTGAAAATCTGAATCTGGAACAAAAACCTTCATGTAATGTTTTTATAGACCTGAGAAAGTTTACACTCAGTATATTTTAACCACATGTGTGCAGTCTTTGTTGACACGTAGATTTTATGTTTGAGCATTTAAAAAAAGTTACAAAGTGCCAAGCAAATAACAAATTCATTTTACAGTTAGGAATTTAGAATTCCTAACTGCCACAAAAACTCGGGCCTGGGAGGAGTTCGGTGAGGCCATGGAGAAGGACTACCGGTTGGCCTCGAAGCGATTCTGGCAAACCCGGCGCCTCTGGAGGGGGGAAGCAGTGCTACGCCAACACTGTTTATAGTGGGGATGGGGAGCTCCTGACCTCGACTGGGGACATTATCGGGCAGTGGAAGGAGTACTTCGAGGATCTCCTCAATCCTGCCATCACGCATTCCCTGGTGGAAACAGAGGCTGGGGACTCGGGGTTGGACTCTTTCATCACCCAGGCTGAAGTCACCGAGGTGGTTAAAAAGCTCCGCGGTGGCAAGGCTTCGGGGGGGGATGAGATCTGCCCTGAGTACCTCAAATCTCTGGATGTTGTGGGGCTGTCATGGTTGACACGCCTCTTCAACTTTGCGTGGCGGTCAGGGAAAGTGCCTCTGGACTGGCAAGGCCTATGTCAGGGTATTGGAGAGGAGAGTCCGGCCGATAGTCGAACCTCGGCTTCAGGAGGAGCATTGTGGTTTTCGTCCCAGCCGTGGAACACTGGAGCAGCTCTATACCCTCTCCAGGGTACTCGAGGGCTCATGGAAGTTTGCCCAACAGGTCCACATGTGTTTTGCAAACCTAGAGAAGGCTTTCGACTGTGTCCCTCGTGATGCCCTGTAGGGGGTGCTCCAGGAGTATGGAATCAGGGGCCCTTTATTAGGGGCCATCCGGTCACTGTACGAGCGGAGCAGGAGTTTGGTCCGCATTGCCGGCACTAAGTCGGACCTGTTCCCGGTGCATGTTGGACTCCGGCAGGGCTGCCCTTTGTCACCGGTCCTGTTCATAACTTTTATGGACAGGATTTCTAGACGCAGCCAAGGGCCGGAGGGGGTCTGGTTTGGGGACCAGTGGATTTCGTCTCTTCTTTTTTCAGATGACGTGGTCCTGCTGGCCCCCTCTAGCCAAGACCTACAGCATGCGCTGGGGCGGTTCGCAGCCGAGTGTAAAGCGGCTGGGATGAAGATCAGCTCCTCCAGTTCAGAGGCCATGGTACTCAACCGGAAAAGGGTGGTTTGTCCTCTTCAGGTTGGAGGAGAGTTCCTGCCTCAAGTGGAGGAGTTCAAGTATTTCGGGGTCTTGTTCACGAGTGAGGGAAGAATGGAGCGGAAGATCGATAGACGGATCGGTGCAGCTGCCGCAGTAATGGGGGCACTGTGTCGGTCCGTTGTGGTGAAGAGAGAGCTGAGCCTAAAAGCGAAGCTCTCGATTTACCAGTTGGTCTACGTTCATACCCTCACCTATGGCCATGAACTTTGGGTCATGACCGAAAGAACGAGATCCCGGATACAAGCGGCTGAAATGAGCTTCCTCCGTAGGGTGGCCATGCACTCCCTTAGAGATAGGGTGAGGAGCCATCGAGAGGAGCCAGTTGAGGTGGCTCGGGCATCTATACCGGATGCCTCCTGGACGCCTTCCTCGGGAGGTGTTCCAGGCACGTCCCACCGGGAGGAAGCCCAAGGGAACGGCCCAGGACACGCTGGAGGGACTATGTCTCTCGGCTGTCCTGGGAACGCCTTGGGCTTCCCCCAGAGGAGCTGGAGGAGGTGTCTGGGGAGAGGGACGTCTGGGTGTCTCTGCTCAGTCTGCTGCCCCCGCGACCTGGTCCCGGATAAGCGGAAGACGACGAGTACGAGTTAGGAATTTATTTTATCTACATATGTTTTACATTAGCTTTAATTAATTTATTTTGCATTTGCTTGAAGTTATTACAACATTTTTTTGTTACAATGTTCAAACACTCAAACACATACACATTTAAGAGAGACAACAAACTTTCATTATAGCAAATCATTTTCAAAATATAGAAACAATGGATTCTGACTTGGCTATAGCAACAGTATTATCTGTTTTTCTCCCAGCTAAATCTTTAAAATCTACATAACTTTCTTCTGTAATCTCCATCTTTTTTGTGTCAAAATTGAACTTGCTCTTGTGGTAATATTATTTTTTTTTGAAATTTTTTTTTCATTTTTAGGGTTTCTTTGATGTCCTTTGTTTGGAAACAGTATATTATTGGGTTGACAGCAGCAGGTAAATGACTATACAGCATTAAAACAACAACTCGAACTGAATCACTGAAAGTGTATCCCACAAAGCTTGCCAAATAGACAAAACACCTTGGCAGATAGTAAAGGCAGGTGATGATGAGCTGAGGTGTGCAGGTTGAAAAAGCCTTAATGCTTCCTCCAGAGGAGGATATTTTCAGAACTGAAATAATGATAATAAAATAAGAAAAAAACAATAAAAGCCAGAGGTAACAGCAAACTGAACATCGCAAGACCCAATGCCAGAATTGTAGAACTACGTACATTCTCACATCCAAGGTTAATTACTGATATATGGTTACAGTAGCACTGAACAACTATATCTGAGTTACAAAAAGGTAGACTCATAGCATCAAAAACTACACCAAACATCCATGAAATAGGCATAAACCATGATATTCCACAAAGCACAGAAACAGTTTTATTCGTAAAAAGTCAATTATAATGTAGGGAAGAACAAATTGCTATGAAGCGGTCCAGGGCCATCACCATCAGAATGAAAGAATTAGTTGCTCCTAAAAAGGAAGAAGTACATTTGTGCAAAACAACTGTAAAACGATACAATTCTGTCATTGAACCAGTACAATGATATTGTCTTTGGTGGAGTTACAGTTCCAAACATTTGGTCACTTAATGCCAGGTGGCAAAAGATGAGATATGATGGCTTGTGAAGACACCTTTCATATCTAACAAACACTAAAATAAAGATGTTTCTCACCATACTATCACCTAAAGCATGTTGAGCATTGTGTGTTAGTACATTATATGTAGACATAAAGGATCCCAAATGGACAATATCCCCAAATGCTTTCCAGTTTTACAAACAATGGTGACTGTCATAACTACATTGCATGTTGCTGCATTGGGCAGTGAAAACAATGCAGACGAATAAAAATAACATCAAGGAATTAATGTATCACAAAGCTTTAAATTAATGAAAGCTCTTCTAATAATCAAATGAGTGTTAAACTTGATGGAGATCTATGTTAAATAAATGAATTTGGTCAAAATCTTGGTAAAATTTAAGATGGATGGATAAAGCTACTACCACCACCTCAAAACCTGGGCCTTATCTGAGATAGATCTCACATGTGTCTTAGAGGTGATCCTGCCGATTTAATAAACCAGTTTGATGGATCTCAACCTTAAGGACTTTTGTATTTCCGGGTTTATCTTGCTGATGGCTCCAGCTCTTCTCATGGGGTGCAATTTTGCAACCAACAAGAACAATGCCTGTAGGAAGGATCAGCTCAGTCTGCAAAGTCAGATCTCAGGTGGATGAGGTGGGGGCTTTCGGAGTCAAAAATTCATTTACACAAAATTTAATTCAATTCAATTCAATTCAGTTTATTTGTATAGCGCCAATTCACAACACATGTTGTCTCAAGGCACTTCACAAAAGTCAGGTACATACATTCCAATTAGTCCTAACCATTGAACAGTGCAGTCTGATTCAGTTATTTATTCAAATTGGATAAAAAGTTTTTCTATCTAAGGAAACCCAGCAGATTGCATCCAGTCAGTGACTTGCAGCATTCACTCCTCCCGGATGAGCATGTAGAGACAGTGGACAGTCACTGGCGTTGACTTTGCAGCAATCCCTCATACTGAGCATGCATGTAGCAACAGAGGAGAGGAAAAACTCCTTTTTAACAGGAAGAAACCTCCAGCAGAACCAGGCTCAGTGTGAGCGTCCATCTGCCACGACCGACTGGTGGTTTGAGAGACCAGAGCAGAGAAGGAAAAAGAACACCGAAGCAGAACACAGAAACACTGATCCAGGAGTACTTTCTATGGGAAGGAAAAGTAAATGTTAATGGATGTAACTTCTTTAGTCGTTTCACCTAGAAAGAAAGAACAGATAAACTCTGAGCCAGTTTTCAACGTTAGAGTCTGAAAGAGAGCACATACAGTTAGTCACAGTAAAAGCTCAGTCAATAGCCATGTCTAGGAGAGAGAAAGGGTTAAACACTAAAAGACAGGGCCATGTGGATCATCGGTAGAGGGTGAGCATTAAGTTGTTGCCAGCAGAAGCTTGGACGATGCCCCTCTCCAGAAAGGTGTCACAGGTAGACACAGAGTCAGGCCAGGTGTAGCTTCTAGGAAGAGAAAAGAGAGAGAACAAAGTTAAAAGCTGAAATAACAGCAAATCATGGAAAATTGGAGAGTAGTGTGAGAAAGTAGCGAAGAGGGTGAAAGTGGTCATTATGTCCTCCAGCAGCCTAAGCCTATAGCAGCATAACTACAGAGATAGCTCAGGATAACCTAAGCCACTCTAACTGTAAGCTTTATCAAAAAGGAAAGTTCTAAGCCTAGCCTTAAAAGTAGACAGTTTGTCCATCTAGAGTCCACTGATGGCCATTGTTATACTAAAAACTACAACGATTGGGATACCTCTCTCTGTCAGATTGATTATGACCACTGGAAAAGAGAGGGGGTCATACAGATTGGAGAAATGGAGTGTGTGTTTGAACCTCAACCATAACTGAGCCGGTTTAGGTTAACCTGACTCCCCCTTACTCCATCCAACAGGGAGGGAAGAAGACACAGGTAAAACATAAGGAAGCTAGCTCAGGATAACCTAAGCCACTCTAACTATGAGCTTTATCAAAAAGGAAAGTTTTAAGCCTAGCCTTAAAAGTAGACAGGGTGTCCGCCTCACTGACTAAAACTGGGAGCTGGTTCAACAGGAGAGGAGCCTGATGACTAAAGGATCTGCCTCCCATTCTACTTCTAGAGACTCTAGGAACCACCAGTATACCTGCAGTCTGAGAACAAAGTAAGTGCTCTGTTAGGAACATATTGAACAATCAGATCTCTGATGTATGATGGAGCTAAATCATTAAAGGCTTTCTATGTGAGGAGGAGAATTTTAAATTATATTCTGGATTTAACAGGGAGCCAATGAAGGGAAGCTAAAGTAGGAGAAATATGATCTCTCTTTTTAATTTTCATCAGAACTCTTGCTGCAGCATTTTGAATCAGCTGAAGGCTTTTAACGGCATTTTGTGGACATCCTGATAGTAAAGAATTACATTAGTCCAGCCTTGAAGTAACCAGTGCATGGACTAGTTTTTTAGCGTCACTCCTGGACAGGATATTTCTAATTTTGGCAATGTTCCGGAGATGAAAGAAGGAAATCCTAGAAACCTGTTTAATATGGGATTTAAATGACATGTTTTTTACGTTTTTTACTTTATTATCGGAGGTCAATTTAATGCCATCCAGATTAAGTGATTGACTAAGCAGTTTCTTTTTTAAAGACTCCGGTCCAAAGACGACAACTTCTGTCTTGTCTGAATTTAGAAGCAGAAAATTTAAAGTTATCCAAGTTTTTATGTCTTCAAGACATGCTTGTAGTCTATCTAACTGGTTGGGCTCATCAGGATGTATGGATAAGTAAAACTGAGTATCATCAGCGTAACAGTGAAAATGTATTCTATGCTGCCTGATCATTTGACCTATTGGAAACATATATATAGTAAAGAGAATTGGCCCAAGTACTGAACCCTGTGGTACTCCACAATTAACCCTGGAGTTTAAAGATGATTTATCATTTACATGAACAAACTGGAATCTGTCAGACAAATAAGATTTAAATCAGCCTAGCGCTGTTCCCCTGATCCCTACAGCATATTCCAGCCTTTCTAAGAGAATATTGTGATCGACTGTATCAAATGCGGCACTGAGATATAACAGAACCGGTGCAGACACAAGTCCATTATCTGAGGCCATAAGAATATCATTAGTGACTTTCAGCAGAGCTGTTTCAGTGCTATGATGAGTTCTGAAGCCTGACTGAAACTCTTCAAACAGGTCATTGCTGTGTAAATGCTCACACATTTGATTAGCAACTATTTTCTCAGGAATTTTAGATAAGAATGGAAGATTGGATATAGGTCTGTAATTTATTAAGTCACCTCGATCAAGCAAAGGTTTCTTAAGTAAAGGTTTAATTACAGCTACCTTAAAAGCTTGTGGTACATATCCATTTACTAAAGATAAATTAATCATATCTAAGATGGGGCTGGTAATCAGAGGGAACACTTCCTTAAATAATTTGGTTGGGATTGGGTCTAACATACAAGTTGAAGGTTTAGATAAAGCCAATATTTCTGATAACTCAGGAAGCTCCACAGGATCAAAACAGTCCAAACACAGATCAGGTTCTACAGTTACTTCCAATGTTGTCTCACTTGCTGAGGATGAACTAATCATCTTCGGGAGTATGTCAAAGATTTTCTTTTTAATAGAATCAATTTTATTTAGGAAGAATCCCATAAAGTCATGACTGCTGAGAGCTAAGGGAATGGATGGCTTAACAGAGCTATGATTCTGTGTAAGTTTAGCAACTGTATTAAAGAGAAACCTAGGATTATTCTTGTTCTCTTCTATTAAGGATGAGAAATAAGCTGTTCTAGCTTGGTGAAGTGTCTTTTTATACAACAGTAGGCTATTTTTCCAGATTAAGTAGGAATCCTCTAGGTGTGTAGAGCGCCATTTTCGCTTCAATTTTCTAACATTGTGCTTTAAAGGACGCAGATCTAAATTAAACCAAGGAGCCTGCCTCCTATGAATAATTTCCTTCTTTTTCAAGAGGGCTGCATTGTCTAATGCACCACGCAATGATGAAGTAGCACTCTGAACAAGAGAATCAATTTGTGAAGGGGAAGAAACAAAATTATTGCCCTCCACTCTGTTTTTCTGTGATAATGAGGAAATTAAAAGTGGAACAGATTCTTTAAAGGTTGTTACAGCATTGTCTGATAATGATCTACTATAATGAAATTTTCTTTCAGGTGTGGAGTACTCTGTTAAATTAAACTCAAAGGTTATTAAAAAAATGGTCAGAGAAAAAAAAAAGAGAAAAATAGAAGCAGTTTGTTAAAAAGATAAAATAAAAACGCATACACACATTTAAACTGACTGCACTATTCCCATTATTGATCCCCTTTACATTCTGGCTGTATTCTATTGCTGTTGGATAGAAACTGTTTTCGAATCTGCTTGTCCCTGCTTTAATTGATCTGTAGGGTCTGCCTGATGGTAACAGTTCAAACAAAGCATGACCAGGGTTAGAAGTGTCCTCTATGCTGTTTTGGGCTTTTTTGGGACAGCAGAACCTGTGAAGTTCTTCGAGCGTGGGGAGAGGCCAACAATCTTCCGGGCAATGTTAATGACCCACTGAAGGGCTTTCCTCTAAGCCACTGTACAGCTGGTGTACTACATGCAGATGCAGTAGGTCATTGGTGCTACCCACCCATAATCCCTGTTAAGGCAGTGGCTCGACCAAAATTGAATAGGTTAAAAAATAACCTAAAAGGAGAACATCATGAAAATCTCATAAAAATAAACACAACTCAGACTGAAAAAAAAATAAAACAATTAAATGTGGCTTATTGAACATAAGATCTCTCTCTTCAAAGACTTTGCTAGTTAGTGACCTGATTTGTGACAATCAGATTGATTTATTTTACTTATTTAAGAAGAATCCCATAAAGTCATGACTGCTGAGAGCCAAGCGAATGGATGGCTCAACAGAGCTATGACTCTGTGTAAGTTTAACAACGGTACTAAAGAGAATAGTTGATCGGCTTTCAAAGAAATAGACCAGAGTGTTCAGATGGTCTTGGTTTGATTTATGCAGCTTATTCTGCTTGAAGACATTGGCTTCTGATTTTTGTATTATAGATTGTAAAATTTCATAGATCACTTCCATCCTTGTTCTGAATTAAAATGCAACAAAGGTTGTATTGATAATCAAGTCTCAGAAGCTCTGTTGGTTGTAAAGCACTCAAATAAAATTATTAAATCATATAATTACAAGAAATTGTAACATGACCAGAGGAATTTGAACTCTATAAAACACACCATCTGAAGTGGAAACCATCATTACATTATGCTGAAATGTGCAGACTGAGCAGATTATGCATGCATTTAAAGAGGAGGGCTCTGCTTGGCCATCTGTCAGAAGTGTAGTTTAGTGATTAAAAGTATGAAGAAATAAAGGCTTTTTTTATCTGAATATCTTCTTAAGATCTTTTTCTTCAAGAAAAATATTCTAATCAGACTGAAATCTCTCTAAGAGAGCTAATTGTTTTTGGCTGTTGTGTTCCAGGATAAAGCCTCTAATTTCCATCAAAGATTGCTCTGCCATTGGTGTTAATTTTCACAATGCTTTACCTTTTGGGTTTGCTTCTCTTAATTTTAACTACTCTGACATCTGAGTTTTTCCCTGCAAGAATCTACGAAGGTTTTCAAGGTTCTTTTCAAGCTAAAGATGATTTACTCAGACATCTTGAGGAAAAAAGGTTATCATACTACATCTCTTCAAATGTTTTAGTACAATATGGAAGAAATTTGATTTATCCAAGATTCACTTTCAAGTGGGACAGCAAAGACCTACTTTTCCTTGGTGATGCTCTCTCACAGTAATCATGCTTTTATAACTTGACAAACCTTAAAACTTTAGAATCTTTGGAATCTTTATAAAAACATCTACTCATAATCTTAGGTGAAAAAACATAGTTTCCATTACTATCATATTTTGAAGAAAAATACTTTTTTCTTGAGGAAACATTTGTAACATATAGGAGTGTTTATCAAATCCTTCATGGCCTAACTACTCTTCCGCTGTCTGACTTTGTTCATTTCACGTCAGCTGTGAGCAGAACGGTTAGAGGAGCTGCCTCAATCAGAAAGACAACAATTGGTTCAAATATTTTATTTATCACATCACACCAGTAGAATTCTATGCAACAAACTGCCGGGCAGCTCTTATCCTGTCTTACCTTTAATCATGAGGTAAAGAAAGGCCTTTCTTTGAGAAACAAAACTTTCCACATTAGATATTTTTTACATGAAATTGAACCTTTTAACTTGAGTAACCACAACTTTGTTTATATTTAATCACAATGTATTTGTTTTACATTTTAATATTTAATTGTTGTGTTTATATCATGTTTTAATCTACATACTGGATGCTTATTTACATCAGGCACAGGGTACATTTACATTTGACTTTAATATTTGTGTTAATGTTAAATATATTTAATTATTGTTGCACTCCAAATGGAGAAATCAAGGAATGTGATAGCAAGTGATATTTGAAAGAACGATTTGGTTAAAGACTGGATCATTGTTTCCTATGTAAGGAAAACTGTTGGTGGACTAACAGCGGATCTTTTATCATGTTTATTAGGGTGCTTTATCAATGAATCTCTTAGTGACAGAATACAAAGTCAAGCAATGCTTTGGACATCAGTATATTACTTTAGTGTTTGTGCTGTAGGAACCAAAAAAAGGGTGCGTGGGATAACATATAAAAAATCATATTGATACTTTCAAATTCAGACTTTCTTACAAATAACATAGTTCTTACTACAAGAAAAACAGACCACCTCTATCTCACTGTAAGGTAATTTGTTTTCCATGTGACTGGTTTGATTAACTCAAAATGGCTATCTGGAAAAGGAATTTAGCTTGCACCAGATCTGTGACATTGCACTGTTTACACTGCTACATATTAAAAATATGTGGGTTTTTTTTTTTAATTAAAGAGTTTATTTTATTTCCCTTTTTGGACTTGTAAGACAAAAACACACAAAGAGTAAATTATAAGTGCAAGTGAGACATGAATGCAAGGCATCATGGTAAAAACATATCCGAACAAACAAATATTTAATTCACCTGATGTACAGAATAAGTAGCTACCAAATGTACTTCTTTTTCTGTTGTATCATCAAACTTCCTGATCTAAGTTAATTAATGTGTCCAGATTTTTAACTCTACTCCATTTAGCTTTTTTTACTTTCTTCATCAAAGTATGCTTTATATCTTGAGTCTTGAAACAGTATATTATTGGATTGACTGCAGCAGGAAGTAGGCTGTACAACAGAATTAATAAAATGCGAACATCTATACTAAAATTAAATCCAACAGTGTTAGCTACATACACAAAGCACCTGGGGAGATAGAAAAGGCATGTTATGAATATTTGTGGAGTACAAGTTGCTAGGTTCTGCTGCGCCCTGCAGAATTAGACATTTTTAAAATGACAGTAATAATAAAAATATAGGAAATTAAAATAAATGCAAGAGGCACCAAGAGACAAAACATTGCAATACAGAGAGTAGTAACCTGTGCAGTTTTCAGATCATTTCCACATGCTTGATTTGTTAATGAAATGTGGTCACAGTAACACTGTGGAATAATATTTGAGTGACAGTAAGGTAAACTAAGGGCTTGGAATACTATGATCATCATCAAAGGCAGGGGTATAAACCAAGCAGATCCACAAAGAGCGAGAGTAATGTTGTTTGTGATAAGGACAGGATACCGCAGTGGAACACATATTGCAATAAATCTATCAAGAGCCATTACCAGTAACATAAAAGACATCACTGACCCTAAATAGTGAACAAAGAACATCTGTGTAAAACACCCAGAAAATGAAATGATGTCATTTCCGAACCAATATTTTGATATGATCTTTGGTAGTGTAACGGTGCCAAATGACAAATCGGTTAATGCAAGGTGACAAAATACCAAGTATGTAGGTTTTTGAAGTGATTTTTCACTAATGACAAAAGCTAAAATGAAAATATTTCCTACAAGAATAGCTAGGTAGACAAGAAAAAACACTGCTGCTACAGGGCCATAGTACGACGGCGAGAGTCCAGGGAACCCAAGGATGATAAAGCTTCGTATCCTTGTGATGTTTGAATTGAGCACCATTATCTCTTATCCCTGTAAAGAATGGTAATATGTTTATATGTCATTGCTTGTATTTGAAACACACCAAAAATATCTGTAAATTATCGTTAATTTTTATGTATTCTTTATCATATCTCATAATTTGTTAAAGTGTTCAGTTAATATTAAAATAGAATTTATAGCTTTTCTATATAAAATGTTTTACACATATTACGTTACGGGTATTACATGTTTGAGTAAACCAGTAAATCTTAAAAATATAATTAATTATTATTGATAAATAACATTTATATATATATAATAATGCACTTCATCAATTTTACACACAAACTGTACAGTATGAGAATTTGCCATTGAAATATACTTTGCTCACATGCTTTCACATATTAAATACATTCTGTTGTCCCTCGTAGTAAGATAATGTTATATGCAAAAAGCTAATAAAATTGTAAGTCTTACCTTAGTAAGGCAGCTCAGCAGGTAAAGCCTCTGAGCAAAGGCTGGTTGATGGCTAATATCAGCTTGTTATATCCAACCAGGTGCATTCTCAAAGGGTCTTGTTCCCAAATGATCCATAAAAGGTCTCAGATATTTTCATTGTATCTTTTCTTATCATCCCTAGTTCCTTAAAAAATAGGGTTAATATGTAAACTTATGCACCTTGCATAACTTGCATCTAGACTGAAAGTCTATTATGTTGAGTTACAAGCAATGTTTTATTAAGGCATGGATGCTACATAAAATGTAAGATAACAGAAACAAACCAAATGCAGATTTTTAAAATAAAAGCTCTATATGAATGTGATTCCAACAACCGATCTTATTTACTATGTTGCGCCTGTTTCCTTAGAACTTATTTTAGCAACACTGGAAGTATTCCTTTCTGCTGTTTTTGTTCTCTGTAATTTCTTCTAGCACAAACTGCATTCATCTGGACACAGATTTTAGACAGTTCAGCCATCCCTACAAAATGAAGTGTCTAATGGGCAGTCTGGAGGCAAAAGGTTCTTGTAAAGAGACTCTAAAGACTGGTGCCAAGAGTATAATGTCCAACACGAGAGTTCTGGAGGGCAATTTGAAGGCTACGGGGAACAATGTCAAAGCTCTAAAAGGAACCAGTGGTTGGCAACAAAGAGGCTAAGGAGAGGTTCAGGAGCATATTGTAGGCAAACCTAGATCAATGAAGAAGCTCAGGAGAACACCCTGAAGGCTGTAGGACTTGGTGATGGAGCTACAGATGTCAACCCAGGAAGCATGTATCCAGTGAAGGACCCCATGAGGGCAATTCAGAAACCACAAGTATTGTTTAAGGTCTGGAGGGCAGCTGAATAACCAGTCTTCAGTTCCCTTCTGGGCAGATCACCATGGATGAACTTAAAGAATAGGAGAACAGTCATTGACTGACTTGGGTCATCCTGGACCATCTCAATGGGCACATTAATCAGTTTATGATAGAAGCAGTTCATTTGCAACCTCTTCTGGGAGATATATGATCCCCACCCACTTCAGGAAACACAGGAGTTTTAAGGGGAGGTTCCACTTCAGAGAACTCAGAAACAGTCACACTGCCAAAAGTGGATGATCACTATCCCTCACTGGGAATCCAGGGAGTTGCAGAAGCAGGTCATCCTAAAGCCCCACTGACACTGGAGTAAAAGTTTAAACTAGATTTTACAAATGGCTTGGAGCTTACAGGGGTTGGACAATGAAACTGAAACACCTGGTTTTAAACCACAATAATTTATTAGTATGGTGTAGGGCCCCCTTTGGGCCCCAATACAGCCTCAATTCGTCTTGGGGGACATATACAAAATCCGCCCCCAGTGGTCAGAGCGATTTTAGGTGGAGGAAAAAAGTTTTCCTGACTCGCTCCTCCAAAACACCCAAAGTGGCTCAATCATATTTAGATCTGGTGACTGTGCAGGCCATGGGAGATGTTCAACTTCACTTTCTTGTTCATCAGACCAATCTTCACCAGTCTTTGCTGTGTGTATTGGTGCATTGTCATCCTGACACACGGCACCGCCTTCAGGATACAATGTTTGAACCATTGGATGCACATGGTCCTCAAGAATGATTCGGATTTCCTTGACAGTGGGGCGCCCCCATCTAGCACAAGTATTGGGCCAAGGGGAATGCCATGATTTTTGGCAGCCCAAACCATCACTGATCCACCCATGCTTCATTGGGCATTTAACAGTCTGGGGGGACACTTCTTGGGGCTTCTCCACACCGTAACTCTCCCGGATGTGGGGAAAAAACAGTAAAGGTGGACTCATCAGAGAACAATACATGTTTCAATTTTCCACAGCCCAAGATTTCCCCCCTTGCACCATTGAAACCCACGTTTGGCATTGGGGTGAGTGACCAAAGTTTGGCTATTGCAGCCCGCCCGTGTATATTGACCCTGTGGAGCTCCCGACGGACAGTTCTGGTGGAAAACAGAGGGGAGGTGCACATTTAATTTGCCCCTGATTTGGGCAGCCGTGGTTTTAGTTTTTTTGGGTAAAAATCCCCGGGTTAGCACCTGAACATCCCTTTCAGACAGCTTCCTTTTGCGTCCACAGTTATCGTTGGAGGGTTTGTCCTTCTTGGTGGTATGCTGACATTTCCTGGATACCGGCTCTTGATTCACAAAGACTTGCTGTCTTGGTCACAGATGCGCCAGCAAGACATGCACCAACAATTTGTCCTCTTTTGAACTCTGGTATGTCACCCATAATGTTGTGTGCATTTCAATATTTTGAGCAAAACTGTGCTCTTACCCTGCTAATTGAACCTTCACACTCTGCTCTTACTGGTGCAATGTGCAATCAGTGAAGACTGGCTACCAGGCTGGTCCAATTTAGCCATGAAACCTCCCACACTAAATTGACAGGAGTTTCAGTTTCATTGTCCAACCCCTGTATATGTTTTGTTATTTTTCCTTCCTAGATGAAATCACTAATAACCTTCTTCCATTAGTACCTTCTCACCACGGTTCTTCTCGGGTCTGTTCTACTCTACACGGTCTGGTTAGTTTTCATCACAAGTAAGTACCATCTCAATAGCCAGTTGATTTGTTAATTGTCAAAAGCATGGTGGCCCCACAGTCCAAAAAAGCAATGTGATGTGACTTGTATGTGACACAAACACAAAAACAATGGAGGGCCTGATGTTTGGTCTATAACTTTTGTCAGACTCAGAGTGTAAGAGGTGGAAGATAACGCTGCGGTTTTAGCATGGGTTGGCACAGTTCGAACTGCAAGCGAGCAGGTGCTAAAAATAGTAATAAAAGGTTTCACATAACCGTAACTTGGACAAGTTTAAAAAGCGAGTAGAGCTGTACCGAACCGTCATAAAGGAGCCACTGCTCAAATGAAGCATTTCTTATTGTCGTCGTCTTCCACTTCTCCTTCCTCCTGGTGGGACGTGCCTGAAACACCTTCCGGGAGAGGCATTCAGAAGGCTTTCAAAACAGAAGCCTGAGCAACCTCACCTGACTCCTCTCGATGTGAAGGATCAGTGGCTCTATTCCGAGCTCCTCCCAGATGGCCGAGCTCCTCACCCAATCATTTCAGCTGCTTGTATCAAGGAAATCGTTCTTTCGGTCATGACCCAAAGTTCATGCCCATAGGTGAGGGTAGGAATGTAAACTGGCCGATAAATCTAGAGCTTTGCTTTTCGGCTAAGCTCTCTCTTCACCACAACAGACTGGCACAGCGTTCTCATTACTGCAGCAGCCACACCAATCCATCTGTCAATCTCCGGCTCCATTCTCCCCTCATTCGTGAACAAGACCCCAAGATACTTGAACTCCATGAAAGTTATGAACAGGACCGGTGACAAAAGGTAGTCCTACTGAAGTCCAACATGCACCGGAAACAGGTCAGACTTAGTTCTGGCAATGAGAACCAAACTCCTGCTCCGGTTGTGCAGAGACTGGATGGCCCAAAGGGCCTCCAATTCCATGCTCCTGGAGTGTCCCCCACAGGGCATCACAAGGAACACGGTCATGAACTACATTGCTCCCCCTGAAGCCGAGGTTCAACTATCAGCCAGACTCTCCTCTCCACATCCTGGTATAGGCTTTACCAGAGAGGCTGAGAAGTGTGATGCCCCTGTAGTTGGAACACACCCTCCGGTCCTTCTTGTGAAGGTGACCACCACCATGGTCTGCCAGTCCAGAGGCACTGTCCCTGACCGCCACACAATGTTGAAGAGACGTGTCAGCCACGACAGCCCCACCACTTCCAGAGACCTCGGTGACTTCAGCCTGGGTGATGAAGCGAGTCCAACTCCAAGTCCCCAGTCTCTGCTTCCACTCTGTATTATTGCACTGAGCTTCCTGTGTTGCTTTTATATTACCAGGAATTAATTGTTAGCTCAAAAACAAAAACTAGAATTTGCTGCAACTGTTGCTATTAAGGCTGCACACTGTTGGCAGGGCATATGTTTTACCAGAACCATGAGCCTTTCAAAGACATATGAGAGAATATATGTTTTATAATTTGTTTAGTTTTGGTCAGATTTTAGATACAATTCAAGAAAAATGAAAAAGTAAATGTAGGTGTATTTATGTCATTAGTGTTTTAAAAATAATTATTCAGAACATAAATGCTTTCAAGTCATAAAACAGAAAACAGTCTCTGGTGTTATTTGTCTCTGAAGAGAAATGGATGCTAAGATGCCTAAAATGTTTTATTGCTGTAATCCCGGCATTTATTCATTTAATAAAAAATGTAGCATTAAACACAAAAGCATAATATATTCTTTGTAACTCTTTTGTTGCATCTTTCTGCAAAAATAGATTGCTTTCTTTTTATTTCATTGACAAACAAAAAAGGCTTTAAGGAGCTATGGATTGGTTTTTATGTTGTTCCTTTTCTTAGCAAAAAAGATCAGAATCATAAAGTCAAATACTGAAAACGTATTCAGAAATGTTAAGTTTCTACTAAATAACAGAAAATTGTGAGACTTAAATATTAAAAAAGCCAGGGTTTACTGCCATTGTGCTCTTTTTATTTGAAATAATCAATTTTCAGGACAGGGCTTTAGGACATCTTTGGACATAAAAAAAAACAAAAGGTGAATATAAAATCAATCCACTGCAATGTCAGTTATTGACTACTAAAACCTAAGCATTTTGGTGTCCAGTTTTTATGCAGAATTGTTTCACCAAACACTCTCTGATGTCTTTAGCTCTTAGGCAGTAAATGAGTGGGTTTATCATTGGAGGAACAAGGCTATAAAGCATTATAATTACTATTCGCACATCAGCATTAAATGTGATGCCAACCTGGCTAGCTAAATACACAAAACATCGAGGAATATAATACAGTGAGATTATTATTAACTGAGTACTACATGTTGACAAAGACTTTACACAATTTTTTGAATCTGCTACCTTACTTACTGCTATAAGTATAGCACAATATGAGAAAACTATAAATGCAAGGGGTAATAGCAGTGTAATCATTGCACCCACAAAAGCAGGAAAAGAATAAGGGGCCCTGTCAGTGCAAGCCAGAACTGTTATTAAATGTGATCACAGTAACACTGATTGATTACATTTGATGCACAATAAGGAAGAGGATATGCTCTAATGACTAACATTAGAGGTACAATAGTAGCTATGGTCCATGCAGTCACACTGAGAATGTGGACTGTGGAGTTTTTCAGAACAAGTGTACATCGGAGAGGATGAGAGATAGCACAGTACCTATCAAAAGCCATCAGTAAGAATATAAACGAATTTACTGAACCCAAATAATGAACAAAGTACATTTGGACAAAACAGGCAGTAAAAGAAATGCTCCCTGATTGAAACCAGTATCTGCTGATGATTTTAGGTAAAGTTGCCGTGCTAAGTGATGAAGAAGATCATAGGCTTCAAGCAAAAGGATGATCAGACCGATGGAGGTCTGGACAGAGCCAATGAACTGAACACATTCTTCAATAGGTTCAGTTCAGAAACAAGCTCAGCATCCTCCTCTCCTGCTCACAGCCAAACAGACATACTACCCTCCTTTGACCCACAGGACCCACAGCTGTCCAGTAACACCTCAAATGTTTTATCTTCCACCTCAACCCTAGACCCTTCTGCTTCTACATGTTTGCCTTCAACCATATCAGAAGATGCTGATGCTTCCTTTGCCACCCCTTCCACCTGTGTGTCTCAAGAAGTCAGGTGAAGATGCAACTTGAGAGACTGAATCAGAATAAGGCTGCAGGTCCAGATCATGTCAGCCCTAGAGTCCTGAAGGGCTTTGCAGAGCAGCTCTGTGGGATTCTGCAGCACCTCTTCAACCTTAGCCTGGCCCAGAAGAAGGTTCTGGTGTTGTGGAAGACCTCCTGTCTTGTTCCGGTACCAAAGAAAACTCACCCATCAGTCCTCAATGACTATAGACCTATTGCCCTGACATCCCATATCATGAAGGTCCTAGAGAGACTCCTGTTGGCCCACCTGAGTAAGCAAACAATAAACTATCAGGACCCCCTTCAGTTTGCTTATCGCTGTGGAGTTGAAGTTGAAGATGCCATCATACACCTGCTTCAAAAAACCCACTGTCATCTGGACAAAGCCAGCAGCACTGTTAAGATCATGTTCTTTGTTTTCTCCAGTACATTTAACACAAACCAACCTGATTTGCTTTGTCAGAAACTCCAGAAGACTCAGGTGGAGACCTCAACAATCTCCTGGATCAAAGACTACCTGACAAACAGACCACAGTTTGTGAGACTGAAGGGTTGTGTGTCTAAACAGGTAGTCAGCAGCACAGGAGCACCACAGGGGACTGTACTCTCACCATTCCTTTTCACTCTGTACACCTCAGACTTCCAGTACAAGACAGACTCCTGTCATCTGCAGAAATACTCGGATTATTCTGCAGTTGTGGGGTGGATCAGAGATGGACCAGAAGCTGAGTACAGGATGGTGGTGGACCGCTTTGTGGCATGGTGTGGAAACAATCATCTCATCCTGAACGTGACTAAAACAAAGGAGATGATCGTAGATTTTAGGAGAAACAGGAATAAGTAAAAAACTATTTCCATCATGGGAGAAGAGGTGGAGGTGGTGCAGGAGTATAAATACCTCGGTGTTCACCTGGACAACAGACTGGAGTGGAGATGCAACTGACAGAAGGGACAGGGCAGACTGTATGTCTTGAGGAAGCTTAGATCCTTTGGTGTTTGCAGCAAGATGCTGCGTATCTTCTGTAAGTCTGTTGTGGAGAGTGTGATCTCTTCTGCCATCAACTGCTGGGGAAGCAGCATCAGAGCCAGGGACCTTAAAAACCTCAACAAGCTGTTAAAGAAGGCTGGGTCTGTTCTGGGAACTCCTCTGGAACCTCTGGAGATCATTGTCCAAAGAAGGATTCTTCATAAAATGAAGAACATTATGGAGAACCCTGAGCATCCTGTTCATGAGACTGTCCTACAACAACAGAGTGTCTTCAGTCAGAGGCTTCCTCAGATGTGCTGTAAGATGGAGCGCTACAGGAGATCCTTCCTGCCCACAGCCATCAGCATCTACAACGGCTCTTTGAAGAAACCTTTATAATGAGCTACAACATCATTTAATTTTCCTTGGGATTAATAAAGTATTTTTGAATTGAATTTTTTGAATTGAATTGAATTAAAGAGAAGGTCACAGGCTGACACATTTAAAATGATGTAGTACATGGGTTTGTTAAGGCTCTGGTTAGTTGTGAATAAGAAAAAAACTGTAGTATTTGCCATTACTGTTATAAAATAAACAAAGAATAATACAGCTGAAGCAAGACCGTGATATTCTGTGTGAAGTCCAGGAAAACCAGTAAGTATAAATACAGTTACTCTTGTTTGATTCCTGTCTGACATCTTGAAGAAACACTTTTACAATGCTGGACAGAATAGAACAGCTTACATGTATTCGCCAAACACTAAACACCAGCAATGTCTAAATATAAATTAACCTATCAACTGTTTTGTCATTCAAATCATTCTCATACTTCTCTGCCAAAGTTATTAAGAAACTATAAAGTTCTACTTAGTTCTTAGGTTTTTGAACACCTTTCACAAAGCGAGCAGCAGAAAATCTAAGGTTCTTAGGCTATCTTGAGCCATCTGTAGTTTTACTACTACAGGTTTAGGCTGCTGGAGGACATAATGACCACTTTCCCTCACTCTGCTTCATTCTCATACTTCTCTCCAATATTGCATATTTGCTATTTTTTCAGATTTTAATTTTTATGTTCTCTCTATATTTCTTCTCTTCCTAGAAGCTACACCTGGTCTGACTTTGTGTTTACCTATGGCGCCTTCCGGAAGGGGGGCATTGGCTGAGCTGCATTTGCCAACAACTTAATGTTCTCCTTCTACAGATGATACACTTGGCCCTGTCTTTCAGTGTTTAACCCCGTCTCTCTCCTAGACATAGCTACTGGCTGAGCTTCTACAGTGACTAACTGTATGTGCTCTCTTTTATACTCTAAGCATGAAAACTGGCTCAGAGATTTTCTGCTTAGCTGTCTTTCTCTCCTAGATGATCCCAACAAAGGAGCTACTACCATTAATGTTTTACTTTTCTTTCCCATAGAAAGTACTCCTGGATCAGTGCTTCTGTGTTCTTTTTGTGTCTCTGCTCTGTTCTATCAAACCCACAGTCGGCGTGGCAAATTGCCGCTCACACTGAGCCTAGCTCTGCTGGAGGTTTGTTCTTGTTATAAGGGAGTTTTCCTTTCAGCTATTGCTACATGCATGCTCAGCATAAGGGATTGCTGCAGGGTCAATGGAAACGACTGCCCACTGCCGTCACATCCTCATCCAGGAGGAGTGAATGCTGCAAGTCACTGACTCGACGCATTATGCTGGGTTTCCTTAGAAAACGTTTTAACCAATCTGAATAATAAATTGAATTTGACGGCACTGTTTGATAATTAGGATCAATTGGAATGTAAGTACTTGACCTTCTAAGATTACATTAGAAACAGTTGGCCTTCTGGCCTGTGCACACCTTGGGATTTCCCAGAATAAGCTGGAGAGTGTTGCCAGGCAGAGGGATGTCTGAGTTTTCTTGCTAAAGTTATTAACCCAGATCTCAGAATCCTTGATGCACAGCAATAGCTATTCATTGGTCAAGAAATAAGTGCACACAAATGTCCCTTGTGGTAGTCACATGCACAAAATAAACTCTCTGTTACTGTATTCTCAACTCCACCTATTGCTGATAAAATCGGCATGCTGTGCAATGGTTTCACATACTACTGTTTTACAGTTTTTGCACCACAAACAATCCATACACCTGTTCTGTAATTCAGTTGCGTTTATTGTTTAGAGCACCTGCAAATACGCCGATAAAGCTAATAGAACTGCAGTGTAGCAACACAGTCAAAGTAAAGTATGGCTCACTAGATCAAGCAAATCTCTCTCAATTATTGACTGAAACTTCAGCTTTTGGGGATCCGGTTCTTCTGCAGAATTGTTTCACCAAACACTCTCTGATGTCTTTAGCTCTTAGGCAGTAAATGAGTGGGTTTATCATTGGAGGAACAAGGCTATAAAGCATTATAATTACTATTCGCACATCAGCATTAAATGTGATGCCAACCTGGCTAGCTAAATACACAAAACATCGAGGAATATAATACAGTGAGATTATTATTAACTGAGTACTACATGTTGACAAAGACTTTACACAATTTTTTGAATCTGCTACCTTACTTACTGCTATAAGTATAGCACAATATGAGAAAACTATAAATGCAAGGGGTAATAGCAGTGTAATCATTGCACCTACAAAAGCAGGAAAAGAATAAGGGGCCCTGTCAGTGCAAGCCAGAACTGTTATTGCAATATGATCACAGTAACAGTGATTGATTACATTTGACGCACAATAAGGAAGAGGATATGCTCTAATGACCAACATTAGAGGGGCTATAGTAGCTATGGTCCATGCAGTCACACTGAGAATGTGGACTGTGGAGTTTTTCAGAACAAGTGTACATCGGAGAGGATGAGAGATAGCACAGTACCTATCAAAAGCCATCAGTAAGAATATAAACGAATTTACTGAACCCAAATAATGAACAAAGTACATTTGGACAAAACAGGCAGTAAAAGAAATGCTCCCTGATTGAAACCAGTATCTGCTGATGATTTTAGGTAAAGTTGCCGTGCTAAAGAGAAGGTCACAGGCAGACACATTTAAAATGATGTAGTACATGGGTTTGTGAAGGCTCTGGTTAGTTGCAAACAAGAAAACAATCGTGGCATTTGCTATAACAGTCACCACATAGACTAAGAATAATACAACTGAAGCAAGACAATAATAATCTGGGTGAAGTCCAGGAAATCCAGTTAGTAGAAATTCATTTACTCTGCTTTGATTCCTGCCTGACATGATCTTCGAGAAAATACTGAAATGCATACAACACAATAGATCAAACTGAAATATTCTATGAAACATTCATATACCAGCAGGTATTATATCTAATATAACTGATCGCAGATAATGATGCTATTGTAATGCATGTATAGTATAACTATTCATGTCAGTTTTGATATCCTAATTGTCATTTACAGCTTTTCATTAAAGACAAGCCATGTATTACTTTAAATATACATATTTGATCAAGATACCTGCTATGATTTACATTTTCAGACTATTAAATAAATATACCTGTATCTTAAATATGGTTAAAGCTGTAATTAGTGGTTTCATTTTACCCATACCTTTCACAAAAAAGAGCACCAAGGTTTTCTGATTTCTCACTAGATGGTTGTCTGCTTAAAATCTTTTTCTTCAGCATACTTTTTGATGCAGTTATTGTCCATCCTCTTTGCTTTCTCTAGGGATTTCTGGTGTTTTCCATTTAATTATATCATAGATGGCAGTTTTCATCCACATACGTAATGAGGGGTTAGATCTTCATAATTTGTTGATAATCATTATAGTGGGTGTGATGCTTTCTCAGAACATTTTTAGTAGTACCTTAATTACCTTAGCTGACAGTCAATTTTTTTGACATTGTTGCATTTGCCTGTTAGGTTAAAAGTTATAGTCAGTTATTTTCTTGCATTACTTCAGAGCCAAAAGGCAAATGTGAATCACTTTTCTTGTTAATTGTAGACTCGAATAATAAAGTCTAACAGATGACCTAATTAAAAAGTCATTGACTTGATATTTGACCACTATCCTGATAAATAGGTTGAACCACTTGAGGATTTAAATTATAACAAAATTTTTAAGGATTTATTTTTCTTTAAAACATCCATTTGTCCTACTGGTGGGCCTATCCCATTTAAAAACAAGACCACATCCACTGGCTGCTGGAAACATAAACCAAAACACAAGAATGTCCAAAGTACATTTTGCTATTGCTAAGCAACATGAGCGTGGTGGACCATTTAACGGTTTGTTGCTCTCTGACAACAAAAATCCATATTTTTCAAAAATCTTACAAGGAGCTTCAATGCTTTTTTTTTTTTATACTTACCAAGTACTTTCCGCAATTTGGTTGGAACTTAATAGGTTCTTCTTCCCAA
Organism: Crenichthys baileyi; assembly: GCA_036173005.1. Taxonomy (NCBI): domain Eukaryota; kingdom Metazoa; phylum Chordata; class Actinopteri; order Cyprinodontiformes; family Goodeidae; genus Crenichthys; species Crenichthys baileyi. Next base: position 67,591 of record JAHHUM010001898.1, on the reverse strand, counting down.
ATATTCAATTACCTGGTATTTTACTGAACTCCTTTGGAATGTACCTGATACCATTAAGGACCTATGTACTTGCCTGTAACATGCCTGGTACTTTCTTGCACTTACTAGGTACTTTAAGGAATTTACCAGGTACTTTCCAGAGCTTACCTGGTACTTTCTGCTGTATTAGCCAAAAACCTCTTAAGTCGTAGAGAGTTCCTAGCGGTTGCTGCTAAAGATTTAGGGAAAATATCTAATAAATGTTGACAAAGTTCCAAAGGGTACCTGGTATGTAAACCTTTGTCTGCACTGAGGTACACACCGAATCACTTCGTCCAGCTAAATGCTTAGAGTGACTTCAACTGATGCACTCTGGCCTACCTGAAGAACCCAGCTCTTTCATTTTGAATTTTCACTAAGACTGGAAAAAGGAGAAGACAATTAAATAGCTACTGCCTACCCTACCATTTAGTATGCTGCCCATATCAGCCTTAGAGGCTGAATAAATATTTAATACAAGGTACAGAGCTTTAAACTCTTCAGTGAATAAAAAATTTGCCCCCCTGGTTAAATAAATTTGTAAGCTGCAGCTTGACTTTTTCTGAAGGTAAACATAAACAAGGGCAAATAACTTGTCTTAAGCCGAAGCAAACTTGTAGTATTTTCCAGTTGGTGTTATCAAGCTTTTTGACCTGTTACATAAAATAGAGACTTACATGAATTTTAATACAAACCCCCAGAGAGCTTAATGTAAGTAAAACACATATTTAATAATGCTAAGGGCCTCTTAATCCCACTAGATTAAACAACTACATGTTATGAAAATCCCTATGAGTATTTAAATTGATGGTAATAGAGGAGTGCTAATATCCCCAGTGTTCAATGGAGGTCTCAGAGCATATGGTTAATTTTACCTGAGTGGATTTTGTTAGCCACACTGCTCCCAATGTCTATCCAGGTAATAAGTATAGATTTTGAACCTTGTGGACATTTTGAACAAAGATGGCTTTTACATTTCTTGAAAATATGACTTTTTCAAGATATAAAAACTGACTATTAGTCGGTTTTAGCTGACTAATAGTGTAATCATATTAGTAGAATAGCTTGTAGTGTTAAAGGTAATGGAAGTCATATTTTTATTCGTCAAAATAAAAAAGCCATTTTAAAGTGACAGAAAATTTCTAGTAAACAGACAGTGGTCTGTAGCGAGAGTATAGCAATATATAAAATACATTTTTAAAAGAAAAAAAATCTTTTTTATCACACTTCAAAATGTTGAAACAACTTGGTTTCTTTTAGCTAAAGAATTAAAGTTTTGGACGAGAAAATATAGCAATCCAGTTATAGTGTGGATGTTTCTTAAAATAATGGTTTAAGGCATGTGTTATCCTTTTATTTGGAAAATGCTTTTTAGGGAAACCCAAGTTGAAACATTTAGTGCTTGCCACTCTAAAGACAATCCTTACTATTCCACTGCGACTTTTTCTTTTTAAAGCTTTACGTTCATTTTTACATACATACACAGCGGGCGCTCTGTTTTGAATGTTTAACATTTAAAATCTTAAAACCAGAATAAAAAATTTCTTTAATTCATACATATGTAGGCTTGGAAATATAATGTTTTGACAAAGGTTTAACAAGAAACAATGTTGCATAAGATTGTTTTCAGATGAGAATTTACTAAGGTGCATTCTGAGAAGTGTGTGTTCACATCTCGCACACTAATTACACCCTTGAGAAGACTACTGACATGAGACCACAATTAGCTTCCTCCTGACATTCATTTGGGCTGTTGTTTTTTTCTTTGAGGGTTTGAGACTTGAAAACAAAACATGAAAACTCTGAACTTACTCTAAACTCACTTATCATAAATGGCATGTTTTGAATTCATGTAACCCGTCATAAACAGTGAGTGACCTAAATAAGAGCAATACGTGACAAATAAGCATTTTAGATGGAATTTATAGGTGCAGAGTGAAAAAGTACATTTATGTTTACATTTTTATGTGAATCCTGAAGGTTTGAGGTACCCTATAAACTACTCTGGTGGCCACATGAATTAAAGTCTATGTCCACCTTTTTCCTTGGGCACAAATTCCAAATACCAAAATTAGATGTGGTTTTGTAAAGGGAGAGTTCATAGTATATTCCAAGTGGTCAGTGTGTTAACCAAACACTGACTTCTAAATACTTAATCAAAAAAAATTTTCTTAATTATTACTTTTTCAACAGACTCATGGTACTCGTACTCGTACTCGTCGTCTTTCGCTTATCCAGGACCGGGTCGCGGGGGCAGCAGACTAAGCAGAGACACCCAGACAGCTCATCCGGGGGGAGCCCAAGGCGTTCCCAGGCCAGCCGAGAGACATAGTCCCTCCAGCGTGTCCTGGGCCGTCCCCCGGGCCTCCTCCCGGTGGGACGTACCTGGAAAACCTCCCGAGGAAGGCATCCAGGAGGCATCCGATATAGATGCCCGAGCCACCTCAACTTGCTCCTCTCGATGTTGAGGAGCAGCGGCTCTATTCCGAGCCCCTCCCGGATGGCCGACCTCCTCACCCTATCTCTAAAGGCGTGCCCGGCCACCCTACGGAGGAAGCTCATTTCAGCCGCTTGTATCCGGAATCTCGTTCTTTCGGTCATGACCCAAAGTTCATGGCCATAGGTGAGGGTAGGAACGTAGTCCGACCGGTAAATCGAGAGCTTCGCTTTTCGGCTCAGCTCTCTCTTCACCACAACGGACTGACACAGTGCCCCCATTACTGCAGCAGCCGCACCGATCCGTCTGTCGATCTCCCGCTCCATTCTTCCCTCACTTGTGAACAAGACCCCGAGATACTTGAACTCCTCCACTTGAGTCAGGAACTCTCCTCCAACCTGAAGAGGACAAGCCACCCTTTTCCGGTCGAGTACCATGGCCTCTGACTTGGAGGAGCTGATCTTCATCCCAGCCGCTTCACACTCGGCTGCAAACCGCCCCAGCGCATGCTGTAGGTCTTGGCTAGAGGGGGCCAGCAAGACCACGTCATCTGCAAAAAGAAGAGACGAAATCCACTGGTCCCCAAACCAGACCCCCTCCGGCCCTTGGCTGCGTCTAGAAATCCTGTCCATAAAAGTTATGAACAGGACCGGTGACAAAGGGCAGCCCTGCCGGAGTCCAACATGCACCGGGAAAAGGTCCGACTTAGTGCCAGCAATGCGGACCAAACTCCTGCTCCGCTCGTACAGGGACCGGATGGCCCCTAATAAAGGGGCCCCGATTCCATACTCCTGGAGCACCCCCCACAGGGCATCACGAGGGACACAGTCGAATGCTTTCTCCAGGTCCACAAAACACATGTGGACCGGTTGGGCAAACTCCCATGAACCCTCGAGTACCCTGTAGAGGGTTAAACATTCAGAGGCACTGTCCCCGACCGCCACGCAATGTTGAAGAGGCGTGTCAACCATGACAGCCCTACAACATCTAGAGATTTGAGGTACTCAGGGCGGATCTCATCCACCCCCGAAGCCTTGCCACCGCGGAGCTTTTTAACTACCTCGGTGACTTCAGCCTGGGTGATGAAAGAGTCCAACCCCGAGTCCCCAGCCTCTGTTTCCACCAGGGAATGCGTGATGGCAGGATTGAGGAGATCCTCGAAGTACTCTTTCCACTGCCCAATAATGTCCTCAGTCGAGGTCAGCAGCCTCCCACCCCCACTATAAACAGTGTTGGCGAAGCACTGCTTCCCCCTCCTGAGGCGCCGGACAGTTTGCCAGAATCGCTTCGAGGCCAACCGGTAGTCCTTCTCCATGGCCTCACCGAACTCCTCCCAGGCCCGCGTTTTTGCCTCTGCCACAGCCCGGGCCGCAGCACGCTTGGCCTCACGGTACCCGTCAGCCGCCTCAGGAGTCCCACAAGCCAACCACAGCCGATTGGACTCCTTCTTCAGCTTGACAGCATCCCTTACTGCTGGTGTCCACCACTGGGTTCTGGGATTGCCGCCACAACAGGCACTGCAGACCTTACGACCGCAGCTTCGGGCAGCAGCATCGACAATAGATGCAGAGAACATGGTCCACTCGGGCTCTATGTCTCCAACATCCCCCGGAATCTGGTCAAAGCTCTCCCGGAGGTGGGAGTTGAATACATCCCTGGCCGAGGACTCCGCCAGACGTTCCCAGCAGACCCTCACTATGCGGTTGGGCCTGCCAAGTCTGTCCGGCTTTCTCCTCCTCCAGCGGATCCAACTCACCATCAGGTGGTGATCAGTGGACAGCTCAGCCCCTCTCTTCACCCGAGTGTCCAAAACATGCGGCCGAAGGTCTGATGATACGACAACAAAGTCGATCATTGACCTCCTGCCTAGGGTGTCCTGGTGCTAAGTGCACTGGTGGACACCCTTATGTTTGAACATGGTGTTCATTATGGACAATCCATGACTAGCACAGAAGTCCAATAACAAAGCACCACTCGGATTCAGATCGGGGAGGCCATTCCTCCCGATCATGCCTCTCCAGGTGTCACTGTCATTTCCCACATGGGTGTTGAAGTCCCCCAGCAGAATAATGGAGTCCCCGGGAGGGGCACTATCCAGCACCCCCGACAGGGACACCAAGAAGGCCGGGTACTCCGCACTACCGCTCGGCCTGTAGGCCGAAACGACAGTCAGAGACCTGTCCCCAACCCGAAGGCGCAGGGATGCGACCCTCTCATCCACCGGGGTAAACCCCAACATGAGACGGCTGAGCTGGGGGGCAACAAGCAAACCCACACCAGCCCGCCGCCTCTCCCCGTGGGCCACTCCAGAGTAGAAGAGAGTCCAGCCCCTCTCAAGGAGATGGGTTCCAGAGCCTACGCTGTGCGTGGAGGTGAGCCCGACTATTTCTAGTCGATATCTCTCGACCTCCCGCACAAGCTCAAGCTCCTTCCCCCCCAGCGAGGTGACATTCCACGTCCCTAGAGCCAGCCTAAGCATCCGGGGATCGGGCCACCGAGGTCTCCGCCTTCGTCCTCCACCCAGTCCTCTTTTCACCGGTCCCTCACGGTTCCCCCTGCAGGTGGTGGGCCCACTGGGGGATGGCCTCGCGTCTCTCGTTCGGGCTTGGCCCGGCCGGGTCCCGCGAGGAGCAACCCGGCCACCAGGCGCTCTCCGGCGAGTCCCGACCCCAGGCCTGGCTCCAGGGTGGGACCCCGGCTCCGCCGTACCGGGCGACGTCACGTGCCTCGATATATTAGTCGTCATGAAGGATTCTTCCTTCATCCAGACTCATGGTCCACAAGAAAACAACAACACTACATATAAAAAAGAGAAGTGAGAGAAAAAAAAAAATTATAGAAGACTTGCATACCAATGTTTCCACAAAGCCAACTGGTATCTTAGCGCACTAAGAGATGGATGTGAAAACTTTACAATAAGACTGTTCAATGAGCTGCACAAATGACACATAAACTTATATATCACATTTCCTTAGATAGACAAACTTTTTATCCAATTTGAATAAATAACAGAATCTGACTGCACTGTTCAATGATTCGGATTAATTGTAATGCATGTACCTGACTTTTGTGAAGTGCCTTGAGAAGACGTGTTGTGAATTGGTGCTATATAAATAAACTGAATTGAATTGAATTGAATAGATTTCTCACAAGTGCCTGAAATGTTCTGACAGGTGCATTACAAAACATCTCAGTTGCATTGCTGAACCTGGGTTTCTTGAGCAGAATTCGCAAAGAGCCATTATAAGCAACCTTAAGCTTCTGCATACTAGGTTTTTTAAATTTACACCACAAAGGAGCTGTATACAAGGATGTACAGTAAGCTTTAAACAGGCTTATTTTTACGTCATCAGTGCACATATGGAATTTCCTCCCCAGAATGTTTGCCTGGGCTTACAACATGCGACACTGCCGATAAATGTCATCATCATCACAGAGCTGGTCTGTGATGTAGAGACCCAGATATTTAGTTTTGGAACAAACAACTTAACTTTTGCCCTGACAGAAAAAAATCAGGGAAGCAAAGTTGTTTGTCAGCTTTAGTCCTACAAACTAGTACAACAGTTCAAAACTCAACCCATAATCAGAGCAGATGTTAAGTAACTGCTGAAAACCTGCACTGCTGGGTGAGAGGACAGTCAGGTCATCAGCATACATGAAGTGATTGACCAAAGTATCACCAATCATACATCCAGTTTTACAGAGGTTCATTTCTTTTGACAGGTCATCCATGTACAAGTTAAACAAGGCAGGCGAAAGAAGTCCACCCTGACGCTGACCCTGACCAAAGGAAGCAGAGATATCATTGCCACATTTTACATGCATTTTCTGGTTAGAATACCAGTAAACTAAGATTCGTGTAATAATATCTGGAACACCTCTCTGTTTCAATTTGTCAAATAACTTAAAGTGGTTGACACAATCAAAGGCCTTAGAGGCATCAATACACCCAATTAACACCGATGAATTTTTCCTTAGATATGCTCTTGCTGCTTCTTTCAGGCCATAAATACAGAAATCAACCGGAAAAGGGTGGCTTGTCCTCTTCAGGTTGGAGGGGACATCCTGCCTCAAGTGGAGGAGTTCAAGTATCTCGGGGTCTTGTTCACGAGTGAGGGAAGAATGGAGCGGGAGATCGACAGACGGATCGGTGCGGCTGCTGCAGTAATGGGGGCACTGTGTCAGTCCGTTGTGGTGAAGAGAGAGCTGAGCCGAAAAGCGAAGCTCTCGATTTACCGGTCGGTCTAAGTTCCTACCCTCACCTATGGCCATGACCTTTGGGTCATGACCGAAAGAACGAGATCCCGGATACAAGCGGCTGAAATGAGCTTCCTCCGTAGGGTGGCCGGGCACTCCCTTAGAGATAGGGTGAGGAGCTCGGCCATTCGGGAGGGGCTCGGAGAGTAGAGGGCCCCTTTCTCCTCCACATCGAGAGGGGGCCAGTTGAGGTGGCTCGGGCAACATACACCAGATGCCTCCGGGACGCCTTCCTCGGGAGGTGTTCCAGGCATGTCCACTGGGAGGAGGCCCAGGGGAGGCCCAGGACACGCTGGAGGGACTATGTCTCTCGGCTGGCCTGGGAACCCCTTGGCTCCCCCGGAGGAGCTGGAGGAGGTGTCTGGGGAGAGGGACGTCTGGGTGTCTCTGCTGAGTCTGCTGCCCCCGCGACCCTGTTCCGGATAAGCGGAAGACGACGAGTACGAGTACGAGTACGAGTACGAGTACAAGTACGAGTACGAGTACCCAACTTGGCTTTAAAACCAAATTGATTATCTGTAGTACTAATAAACTGATTGAGCCGACCAAGCAAGATTTTTTCTAATACTTTAGATATCACGCTAGCTAAAGCTATTGGTCTATAATTATTAAGGCTACCAACCTTACTAGTTTTGTCCTTAATTACCGGCACAAGGGTAACAGATAATAAGGAATCAGGCAACTGTCCATGGGTCAAAAACTAAATGCACATAATAGATTGAAGAGGAAGACTTATTTTACTCAAAAGAAGATCATTTTTCATATGATATGCTAATAAGTCATATTTAGATAGTATGGACCATTTGAACTTAACTGTGGGGGCATCATTTGTCCCCCATATAAACTCTGGAAGACTTTTAATATCCAGCATCATTGAAAATGGAACATGATCTGACATAGAATGCTCATATAAGATTTCTATTGATTTTACAACAGCATGGGCATCAGCAGAGCTAAGAAAATGGTCAAGCCATGACGGTGGGGCCAAGCTTCACTTTTTATAGGTATAGCTTTTCGGGTAGCAGGAGCTGAATGGACAATACGAAACTGTTTTTCATCACAAAACTGATGCATATGTTTAGCAAATGAAGACTACTCATCATATATATCTGCATTCATATCACCTAAATACAACAGAGGTAAAATAATGGTCATCAATAAAAGAGTTCAAAAAACCAAGTCTATTCAAATAAATGTCTTCATTCTGAGGACACTCATATGGTGTGTAGACATTAATAATGACAAATTCTTTGTTTCCAACTTTTAAATGCACAGCAATACACCAGTCAACACCAGTTCTGATGACATTTAAAACTGGACCCAGCTTTTTGTGCCATAAGATGGCTACTCCTCCTGCGATTTGCCCCCTCACTATACCCATGGAGAGATCCACACTAGACCCGCCAGCTCCACAGAAATAGTCATTAATACGGTTCAGACTTCCCAAATCCTGTTTCAATAAAAATGTTTCTTGTAAACAAAGAATATCACATTTTTGCAACAGTCTATCCACAACCAGACGTCGTGCTTTATCTCCAGCTTTTTACCGACACGCAGTCCCCGGCAATTGTAAGAAATAACACGCATTAATTTGTCTATGAGGAATTCACTGCAGCCGTTCCATCGAACCCTCTGGAATCACTGGAGGTGGTCATCCCAGGCCCTTTAGATGTTGTAGATTTATTCCGTGCCTCGTAGTAACGGCGCACCACCGAACCCTCTGGCCACAGCTCTGGTTTATACACTTCTGCAACGTTCTCACACTCCACACTGACTTTAAAAGAACTATATCTGGTGTTCCCAGTGACAATACGCCGGCACTCAACATCATGCCCAAGTTTTCCTTTAAGATAGTTTGTTAGTGTGTCATCATCGAGATCTGGAAGATCTCCAGTTGCAAAGACAGTTACAAGCTTTGTTCTTACCACTTTTATGATGATTTGAGCGCCAGTACCAATAATAGGTGCTGGTCTTTTACGCTCAAGTTTAGCTTGGCATTTTAGCGGAGCTGGATGGCTCTCGGTTCTCTTACACCGCCCTTGTTTCACCACCAAGTTCCATGTGGGTGACCTCGTGGGCACATCTACAGTACAGTTTCGGTTATCACTCACCACGACACACTCACCAATAGTCCTGGAGTAGTCAGTATGGGTCCCATTCTTGGGCGAAGCCGTTTTATCAGCGATAACAGTTTGTTGCCATGTATGCCGCCACCTCCTCAGAGACGTTCACAGCCAATGACATGTCACTGGCATTGGGTATTCCTGGAGCAGGCGTATCCACATTGCTGGATCCTCCACCACCTGTCACTAAATGTTGTTCCATTGCCGCAACTCTGCGGTCAGTGGTAGTGGTAACCTCACATAACTTCTCCTCAACATCCACTTGGCGTGACATTATATGCTTCAAAGCACAGACCTCGCTCTGTAAACGCTAAGTAAGTTGGAGACATCCAGGCTATTGAACGTCACAGGCGGCAGCTCATCCAGGAAGTGGGAGACAAAGTGTGGTATAGCTTCCCCGCACTCATTCAGAACTTTTAAACAGCTTTTAATGGCATTTGCAGCTTTCTGATTTCCTTTTTAAGGCCTGTATCGCTGCTTAGAAATTTGGAACACGTTTTAAAAAGGACTTTTCTAGAGGAATCAATCCACTCAAAGTCGAATGCGTTTGATGCAAGCAGCACAAGCTCTTCCTGGCACATAATCTTGATTTTGACCACGAGAAAATTTAAAAATTCATCCTCTATTATAAGCTTTCCATCAGTAGTCTTGTAGATCTGAGGTTTAGTTCGGGGGCGACTAGAGAAGGGGGCTCCCGTGCCGGACTCCGCACCATCCGCCATCTTATCTTATTCAGAAATGAATATTTGAATAATGAATATTTTAAATGCATATATAAATGCATATGTGTGTGTGTATGTAGATCTACAGGGGTTGGACAATGAAACTGAAACACCTGTCATTTTAGTGTGGGAGGTTTCATGGCTAAATTGGACCAGCCTGGTAGCCAGTCTTCAATGATTGCACATTGCACCAGTAAGAGCAGAGTGTGAAGCTTCAATTAGCAGGGTAAGAGCACAGTTTTGCTCAAAATATTGAAATGCACACAACATTATGGGTGACATACCAGAGTTCAAAAGAGGACAAATTGTTGGTGCACGTCTTGCTGGCGCATCTGTAACTAAGACAGCAAGTCTTTGTGATGTATCAAGAGCCACGGTATCCAGGGTAATGTCAGCATACCACCAAGAAGGATGAACCACATCCAACAGGATTAACTGTGGACGCAAGAGGAAGCTGTCTGAAAGGGATGTTCGGGTGCTAACCTGGATTGTATCCAAAAAACATAAAACCACGGCTGCCCAAATCACGGCAGAATTAAATGTGCACCTCAACTCTCCTGTTTCCACCAGAACTGTCCGTCGGGAGCTCCACAGGGTCAATATACACACCCGGGCTGCTATAGCCAAACCTTTGGTCACTCATGCCAATGCCAAACGTCGGTTACAATGGTGCAAGGAGCGCAAATCTTGGGCTGTGGACAATGTGAAACATGTATTGTTCTCTGATGAGTCCACTTTTACTGTTTTCCCCATATCCGGGAGAGTTACGGTGTGGAGAAGCCCCAAAGAAGTGTACCACCCAGACTGTTGCATGCCCAGAGTGAAGCATGGGGGTGGATCAGTGATGGTTTGGACTGCCATATCATGGCATTCCCTTGGCCCAATACTTGTGCTAGATGGGCGAGTCACTGCCAAGGACTACTGAACCATTCTTGAGGACCATGTGCATCCAATGGTTCAAACATTGTATCCTGAAGGCGGTGCCGTGTGTCAGGATGACAAAGCACCAATACACACAGCAAGACTGGTGAACGATTGGTTTGATGAACATGAAAGGGAAGTTGAACATCTCCCATGGCCTGCACAGTCACCAGATCTAAATATGATTGAGCCACTTTGGGGTGTTTTGGAGGAGCGAGTCAGGAAACGTTTTCCTCCACCAGTAAAATCGCTAAAATGACTACTGTGCAGGACTTGTATATGTCATTCCCATGACGAATTGACGCTGTATTGGCCGCAAAAGGAGGCCCTACACCATACTAATAAATTATTGTGGTCTAAAAGCAGGTGTTTCAGTTTCATTGTCCAACCCCTGTATATATATCTATGTGTATAGTGAATCTATATCTGTCTACTATCTAGATAGATAGATAGATAGATAGATAGATAGATAGATAGATAGATAGATAGATAGATAGATAGATAGATAGATAGATAGATAGATAGATAGATAGATAGATAGATAGATAGATAGATAGATAGATAGATAGATAGATTTCTTACAATTAGGAATTCCAAAAAAAAAATCAGTTAAAAGGCTTAACGTTATCCAAAACAGTGCAGCAAGAGTTCTGATGAAAACGATAAAGGGGGCTCTTATTTCTTCAATAATAATTTCACTTTTTTGACTCCTTATTGAACCCAGAATATAATAAAAAATCCTCCTTCTTACATATTAACCCTGAATAATCAAGCATTATCATATATGAGAGATCTGATTTTCCGTATGTTTCTAATGGTGCACTGTGCTCTCGGACTGCAGGTTTACTCATGGTTCCTAGAGTTTCTAAAAGTAGAATGGGAGGCAGACCTTTTAGTTATGTGTTTTTACTCCTGAAAGACATACTAACCACCTTGCTCTGCAACTTCCTCCTACTGCTCTCCTACTAAACTCTTTCTGTTTTTATTTTCCCAAGTTTCACTTTACCTGGTGTTTCTGTTTAGCTGCGACTCTTGACTGGAGGAAGTCCATCAGCTGAGCAATAACCTCACATTCTCTTCCTATGCATGATACACTTGACTGTGTTTTTCTATGTCTAACCCTATGTCTCTCATAAACCAACTCTGTTAGGTACTCTGCTTTTTATGGCATACATTTCACTGCTGGCACAGAGCTTCTGTGTGTTGTATCTCTCTCCAAATGAGGTCACTAAATGAGCATTGGTGCGTGTGCCTGCTATGTCTTCTCCAACCCTAAGTCAGTCGCCGCAATGATGGCTTGAGAGAGGTTCTGGGGGAGGTTTCCCTATGTTAAAGGGGACATATCATGCAAAATTCACTTTTTGGCCCTTAAAACATTTTGTTGAGTACTTGGAGTCTGTAGGGATGCAGAAAAGTTAAATTGAGTCTCTCCACGTGCTGCGTTGATATCTTTATATTCTGTTTGGATCATATTTTTCAATTCGTTCAGTTTTCTCTATCCTTTCTTACGTTTTTTCAACTGTTATGTCACAATATTTACTGTGGAACAGCTAAACAAGGCAGACTTCTGGCTGATCAATTTCGCGCATCCACCATTTTTATTTCTGCAGTGATTTTGTAGTCCAAGCTCAAATATGACAAAGCTGCAAGTAGATAAGTCTGAATGTTCGGTTACTTAGTGTTTTAACCTACACAATTTATTACACTATTCCCCAGCATCAGAATCTCTTCAAAGTCCCTGGTTAAATTTTATTTTTCATGGAAATGTTCCCACATGACCTATTTCCCCCACTTGAAGAACGAGTGCTTCAGCAACCTCTACCAGTATCAAGAAGGATTTGCCGAAAAACTTCATCTGATTAAAGGGTCAGTCAGGGGTCAGGTCCTTCTGTCTATGTAAATGAAGGACACAGCAAAGCAAAGCTGTAAATAACCCTAAAATATATATATACATTTATTCCACCTGATCTTTTACGCATTTTGTTACAACTGGAAACTTTGACATATGTAATTAAGATTTTATGTTATAGACCAACAAAAAGCCATGCTTAACTTTGAGTTTAAGGAAAATGAAAAGGATTTTATATTTCTTTGCAAATAAAAGTATTTGCAGTCAGCCATCTTTAATCTGATACCTCGAAATGAAAGCCAGCGAAACCACCTTTTGTCAGAAGTTAACCAATAACTAAACAGTCCACAAGTGTGCAATTTAATCCCTTAATGTAATACAAAATCAATATTACACTACAACATGGTTCTATTAAAGGGGACTTATGCAAAATCCACTTTTTTAGCCTTGAAACACATTTTGTTGTGTACTTGGAGTCTGTAGGAGTGCAGAAAAGTTGAATTTAGTCTCTCCAGGTTTTGCAGAGTTATTTTTATATTCTGTTTGCATCATATTTTTCAGTCCGTTCAGTTTTCTCTATCATCTGTTACGTTTTCCAACTGTTACGTCACAGTATTTGCTGCAGAACAATTAAACAAGGTCATGGGCTTCCAGCTGATCAGTTTCGCATATCCGTCATATTTATTACTCGTTGTGATTTTGTAGTTTAAGCTTAAGTATGCCTGTGCTGAAAGAGGATAAGTTTGGTTGTTGGGTGTATTAACCCACAAAGTTCATTATACTGTCCCCCAGGATCAGAACCTCTTCAAAGTGCCTGGTTAAAACTTATACGAGCTCTTCAGCAACCTCCGCCAGTATCAAGAAGGATGTGTTGAAAGACAGTTCCTTCTGTCTATGGAAACGACAGACACAGCAAAGCAGTAAGCTGCAAATAATGCTAACAAACTTTATTTTAGACATGAATTTATGGTGTGTTGAAATGACCTCCTGGCTTATGTTGATAGCAGAAGCATCGTGTCTTCTGTTTTCGCTCTGGGTCAGACTCTGGCTCGAACATACAAGGCTGGATGGACAAGTCTTCCGTTGTTGACATACAGTATTTTAATCAATTTGGGAATACAAAGTTTCTGCGCCACTAGATAATTGTATCTCTGTTACCATACTACAGAAATGTCAGAACGGGGTGGAGTGGAACGCTCTTTGACCGGGGGGGCATGATGTAAAGTGCCTCAGTAGCATTTAACCTTCCTCTGGTGTGAGCTTTCTGCTGCCATCCGTAGTGTTAGTGGGTCATTTTGGACCCGTGTATTAAATCAGCCATAAAATACCCTAAAATACCATGGACTTCTTTCCACTCAAGGTTTGTCATAGCAAAATTATGACTTTTTTTTTGACAATGGCAAAAAAAAAATCAAACCCGTCTTGATGCCATTACTCTTGTCACGCAAACCTCGTGACCCCAGGGCTCATTTTGATGAGTTTGCAGCAGCTGTCCTTCCATGCAATCAGGAGGAACTGTGCTCCAACGGATTTTTGCCACGTTTGGATTGGAATGATTCACAGAGCGCTTCAGCACCATACCTCCTCTTCAGATGACTTTGTGTCTTTTTTCTTCCCTTTGGTACCCACATCTGTTGTTCTCAGGGGCCTGTCATCTCCATCGCAAAAATCCGGGTTTTGCCCATTTGCACAAAGATGTACCAAAGTTTCATTTTACAGTGAATCTTCTCCTCATTTTTGCATCCTATGAATTGGAGATGTGTACTTGCGCCACCCCTCTACACTCAAAAGGCTGACAAGCCTGGACGTCTCCTTTTGTTTGTTCTCGCAAAAAGGAAAAGGGGAAAAGCCCCTAAATGAAGCTAAAGGGGTTTGGAGGAAAGGTTTTGGTTTTGATTGTGTGTTTATGATTTAATTTTGGCAGTTTTTTTAGTTTTATAATTTAAAAATTTTAACCGGGTAAAAAATGCCCGGGAACCCCACAAAAGTCATTTTTTTTTTCCACCAGAGCACTTTAAAATTTAGTAAAAAAAAAAAAAAAGATTTTGTTTGTTTAAATGGAAGTCCCTGACAAAGTCAAAAAGTTTCAATGCAAAAAACAAATGTATGAAGTACTTTTATGCATGCTAAAACTCAAAACGGGTCCGTAGGGACCCTAACACCATAGGAAGGTTAAAACGACGCACCACATAACAGGGCTAAAAGAGGGGCCTGTGGAGCTACAGTAACAAGGAGTTCAGACCAAAGCATTGCAGTTCCACTTTATATAGACCATAACTAAATTATTTTAATGTAAAAAGGAGGGATTTAAAAGCATGATATGTCCTCTTTAAAGTGGAGTTCCCCTCTTCACTGTGGCTATATGCATGCTCACTATTAAGGATTGCAGCAAAGTTAACAACAACATGCAGTATCCCCTGTAGCTACGTGCTCATTCAGAAGAAGTGATTGCTGCAAAGTCAGTAACTCAATGCAACTGGCTGGGTTTGCTCAGATAGAAATATTTTTACCAATGGGAATAATAGACTGAACTTGACTGTGTTTTATAACTGTGATCAAATTGGAATTTATATAATTGACTTTCAATCTATCTGCATGATTGGAATAAAAGGAGTAGATAATTCTGGATATATTTAAGACTTTTTTTGTAAAGTGAATTGAGACTATATTTGTTCGGAATTGGCCCTGTATAAATAAACCGAATAAATTTAATTGAACTGAACTCAACTGATTTGAAATTAATAGTATATAACATATACTTGCAACCAAAATGCCATAGAACAGGTATAATATTGTTATGGTAGATTTGGATATTACACAGTACAGAAAACACAAATAAACAAAATGACACTGCCATCAAGTTACATAAGTTGCTGTATTAAATGCTGTAAGAAAAATAGACAGCATTGTCTGTAAAACTACCAAGCTTTTTATTCTCCAATATGTGCAGTAAGAGTAAGTCAAATGAAACAATTTAATTCCTTTTAGGAATATTATATAATTGTAGCTTTACCTCTTACAATTGATGCAACATAACTTCATCTTTCTAAGACACTAAGACAGTAAATATTTGTCCTTTATCTTATAGACACAGCTGCTACAGTTACTAAGTAATTGCTAATGTCTGAAGATAATAAACAGGTTTATATTGCACCTAGTAAAGGTTTGACTTCTCTTCTAAAATTAACTATAGAAATGTTGGTTTCAGTGGTTACATGTGTCTGAAGCATCTATCTTTTGTAAAGATTTTTTATACAAAAAAAAAATAGGATTCAAAATAAGATTGTTTTTCAAAGGTGTCCCTTTCTGATTTTTCTTTCAATCTAACTTCTTTCTCTACATAATTACATAAACAGAAAGATACAACGTTTAACCAAATCTGAGTCCAGATATTAGCTTGGCCTAAATAGGTATTTAATAACCTGATGTTAATATTACATTTCTATAAAAGTAATAAATCTTTTTACCAGGAGAGAGTCCAGAAGTTAGGTTACCCTACCTTTGGCCACATTTAAAAATGCCAGTGCTTCCACCTGCTGGAAGAAAGGAAACACTCAGCTGGTCCTAATCTCTGCTGCATATCATTGCTCATTTAGATAATCTTTGTGTTCTGCCTATGCTAAAGCATTGTTGTTCACATACACATATCAAGCATAGCACTATGACTACTGACAGGTGAAGGGAATATGACTAATTATCTCTTCATCATGAGAAATGTTAATACGTTTGGATATATTAGCCAGAAAGCTAACATTTTGCCTTAAAAGTTGATGTTTTAGAAGCATGAAAATGGACAGGCATAAGGATATAAGTGAGTTTGACAAAGACCAAATTGTAAAATCTAGATCACTAAGTCAGATAATCATCAAAACTGCAGGTCCTGTGTTATCAGTCTGCCGTGGTAATTTTCTATCTGAAATGTTCAAGTGAGAAACATTGGCAAATCGGCAAAAGGTTCATGGGGGTTCAGTGATCATTGAGGCTGGCATATGTGGTCCATTTAAAGACACAAGCTACTGTACCTTAAATTACTGAAGGAGTTAATGCTGCTACAGAAAGTTATTTGATTACAAAAGGCACAGTTTGTTGGCTGCATAGCCCAGACTATTAAGGGTGCCCAAACTGATCGCTGTTAACAAAGAAAGCACCAATAAAGGGCATGTGAACATCAAAACTGGATAACAGAGCAATGGAAGAACGTGTTCTGGTCTGATGAGTCAGGTTTTGGCTTTCATGTTTTGAGATGGCCTTCAAAATCCCCAAATTCTGATCCGATCCAAAATTTGTGGGATGTGCTGGACAAACATTCATAAAGGCCCCACTTAATCGGTTAATGAACTTAAAGGGTGTGCTGCTGGTGACATATATGAATCTAATGAATCTAATGAAGTCCTTGCCTTAATTGTTCAAGGTGGTTTTAGCAGCAAAAAGGGGGACCAACACATTATCAGGCAGGTGGTCATCATTTCTTGTCTTATCCATGAGTTCTCATAGCTTTAATGGCAGATTATATTGATTTTAGTGTATTTATTTATTTATTAGGTATTGTAGGCATTGTTATGCATTATATATTTTTATCATGCTCTTTGACCTTCAAGTAGAGTAGCTCTCCTTCACGGCTTTATGCAAAGTGTCTACTTGTTAAACTGGAATTTGCTGGAGCTTCTTGTGTTATTTTGTCACTTAGAATCACTACATTTTTCTTTAGTAAATATCCTGTAGTTTGTAAATCACTAAAGTAGTGTCATTCTATCATTTTTACTATAGGTTTTACACAGTTTGATTGCAGGACCTCCAACCAATGCTCACCATAGACATTGCTATACATGTTTCATAACCTTCTTTTTAAGGTTGAAGACGTGTATCAGCTCCGAACCACTTTAGGGTGTAGGGTTTACTGTCTCCATCTTACAACCTGTTATTCTCAGGGCATAGTACATAATGTACCTGAGATCCTGTTTGTCCATCAAAACCATGTTTGGAGCTTTTGGGTCTAAATGGTAGTCTTGTTTTTTGCATTTCTATTAAAACAGTGGGTTTCAATTCGGCAATTTGAAAGACAGATTTTGATCAGTTGCCCTGTAGAATGCAGGGCAAGGAGAGAGTCTAATTAACACAGATGAGCAGGGAGTCCAGCAAAGTAACAGAAACATCTAAACACAACAATGAATCATGAACCTAAACAACAATGAATGAACTAAAATAACAGCAATTGAAGAACATAAACAGGGAAGTGAAGAGAAAACCAAATTCAAACTCAAAGCCTAACACAGGAGAAACATGGCAAAGATGTCTTGGTTACTATTCAAAGGGCTCTTCAAGGTTCGATTAACCTGTTATAGGAACTTGGTTGGGGTTAACCTAGTTTCTATGAAAACTGCCTGATGATTTTAGGTCATTATTTAAAACATACAACTTTACTCACAAGCCATAAGTTAATACATCTGCAAGTTTTAGTGTAGTTTTAGTGTGACTGTGAAGTGCACAAAATTCTAGCTGATCTTTTTTTGGTTTTTTGGTGTTGTGTTGATGTGTGGTTTTGATGGTGTGTGCCTTTTTTTTTGTCCTTGTCCTTCCTGTCTGCCAGAGTTGCATTCAGAGTAGCACTCAGAAGCCCGACAGATTTACTTTCACAAGTGGAGAATTACGGCTGACGCTATAACGCTTGGCTTAATTTATATAAAAAAAACTTTATAGAAACTACTTTGGGATTATTTGAATTGTAATGGACCCGGAGACAGAAACAAAAAGGAAAAAAAAAAAAAGAGAAGCAAGTAAGAGAGAGAGGTCAGGCAAAAAGGAAAAAGGGAGAGAAGGAGAAAAGAATAGAGAGAAAGAAAGATCAAGAGAATACAAGATACAAGAGGACTGCTTCTACACCTGGAGAAACATATATAATGACTGCAGTGTTATCGAAAAGTGCATGGTGCTAATGAATGCTAGATGTATTTGGTGGTAACTGGTTAATATTGAACAACTGTGTATCTGTTAACACCTGAATCCAAACACCTGTGGGTTTAAGTGTGAGCGCGCTTATGTATACAGTAAGGTTTCTCCATAACAATATGCAATAGCGAGTGTGAGGAGCCACAGACCTGCCCCCCTGGTCCCGAGACAGACACAGAGGAGATCTCAGGCACAGACATCCAAAGGCCCCCCAGAGCACAGGAACCCCAAGACGATGTGTAGGATGTATTAGAATGTATTACTTCATACTACCTCATATGCATGCATCATTGAATTAGACATATGGTTATTTTAGTGTTAGTTTACTATGTTTTGAACATTTTGTACTGGAAAAGTGGAATGTTGTTTGCTCCATCCCCCACTTGGTCTGCCCCACTCTTCTGCCTGCCAGCGACAGTATCTGCTGACCATATGATACCATATTTGGACG
Organism: Crenichthys baileyi; assembly: GCA_036173005.1. Taxonomy (NCBI): domain Eukaryota; kingdom Metazoa; phylum Chordata; class Actinopteri; order Cyprinodontiformes; family Goodeidae; genus Crenichthys; species Crenichthys baileyi. The sequence continues at coordinate 48,867 of JAHHUM010001898.1, read as the reverse complement.
TTCCAGAGCAGAGCGTGGGCAGCATGTGAACAGTGCATGGTAACTCCCTCCTCTTGGTCACGTGAGCGGAGAACGGCAGAAAACTAGGACAAAGGAACTTGTTATGTGCGATGGGGCTCTGAAGCAATGTAACTGAATTTTACCGGTGCGCCCCAGATCACACTGAAACTCCGTTGCAGACCCCTGTGTAAGTGTGGTCTCCAAAGATATCTTTGTAATCAATAAATGCATTTATTTCACTGAGTCTGCCGTTCTGCTCTCACATTATGAACTCGGCAACGACCACCACCAGGACTACCACAACCCCCCCAAAAAAGAGCAGAGGAGAGCCCCAGGGGAACCACCCAGCAGCCACAGTGCAGAAGCCCCGGGGAGGTGCAGCGACGAGCCCACAGGCCCCGTTGGCAGCCATCTAAGCCTGAGCAGATCCAGCCATGGACCCAGAGACCCGAGACCCCAGGGCACATCAGCCCTCAAGCAATGGCCCGACAGAGCCAGGGGGCCCAGGCCCCGGCAAGCAGCCACCAGGAGTGAGCCAGCACACGCCAAAGCACCCAGCCCCGGACACCGAGAGCCACTAATACACCAGCGGGCAGAGACCCCAGCCACAGACAGGGAGTGTGGCGGGGAGGAAAAAGGCCCCACATTTGATGGGGGGCTTAAGATTATACAGGAGAAGGAGCAGACCAAGATCCAACTTGACACAAAAACAGGCAATCAGTCACAGTCACATGTCTACACATAAAAATACTCACACCCACACACCCAACAATGGATGTTGTAAGCTCACTCACACACCCATACTTACTCTATACTTCCAGATCCAGGTACCGATACTCTATAGGGACAACCAGCACCCGGACCCAGGAGGTGGTCCCCTTCCTTCCTGGGTGGAGACAGGCAGACCACCAGAGGGTATATGCTTTAATAAAAGGGGTATTCCATTTAACTTTTGCTTATATCTTTAATATTATTCCCTTTTGTTGTTGTTATAATTTTCCTCTTGAAAATATTAACTAAAACCAAGAAAGTAGAGCACATCACCCCAGTTTTAAAGTCCTTACACTGGCTCCCTGTACCTCAGAGAATAGACTTTCAAATACTTGTGTTGGTTTATAAGTCATTAAATGGCTTAGCACCAAAATACATTAAAAATCTGTTGCTTTTGTATCAAACTTCCAAACCACTCAGGTGTTCTGGTTCAATTCTACTCTGCTTCCCCAGAACCAGAAGCAAAAATGGAGAAGCAGCATTCAGTTCTTATACTCCAATAATCTGAAACAAACTTTCCAAAAACTGAAAAAATGCTGAATCCTTGAGTTCTTTTAAATTAATTTTAAAAAGCAATTTGTTTAGATTTTCTGTTGATTGTTCTATTTAAACCATTAACTAAAACATATTGGTAAAAGTTTCTACTGGGCATGAAGGTTAACTAGGATTTTCCACCTTGGAACAGGCAGCGTAAAGGACCTTGCTGTCCACAGTAAGAAGCAGTTGACTGTAAGACCCCTCCGTGTGGTAGAGCTGGCCTCTTCTAGAAGAAGTTACAAGGAATGTACAGAGCACCAGGAAGTCTCTGATTCTCGGTCCAGACGTGGACCAGTTTTAAAAGGAATATTCCCCCAGGGATTTTCTAACTTAGAAGTGAGCGAGGTGGACCTCGTTGTGTGCAGCGAGGAGTTCACTGCAGAAGTTCCCTCCCTGACTGACGGTGGTTGAGCTGGACTCTCATAACTCTCATAGTTAGGGGGAAGGTTACAGAGCGTAAGGAAGGTTCTGACTCTTGGCACAAAAGTGGACATGTTTAAAAGGAATATTCCCACGTTACCCAGACGTGAAATAGGCCAGAACGGTTCTAAGTAATTACCTCCTCCCCAGGGAGAAATGTTTGTTTTTATGGTGAAAAAATATGGACCAAAAATCACTGAATGCATCAATGAATAGGTTAAAGATTTTAATGTTCCTGCAGAGGGTTCGTTTAGTCTTACGATTTTACAAAAAAGTTGAGGTCATTAATTTCAGTCTGTAGTCCAATTTTTCTTTACTTTCCTTTATCATGCCACTCCAATGTACTTTTTTAATGTTTTCTGTCATCATGTAAAGTCCTTTGAATTGTCTTGTTGCTAAAATATGCTATACAAATAAACTTGCCTTGTATTGCCTTGGTTTCACATCTATGTAGAACTCTGTCTTTTAGTGTCAAGTTTGCATGGAAAGTAAAGCCCTATATTAATGTAATTACCATTGTCATAGATCTGCCTACACTAACAAACAGCTAAAACTCATTCCATCACTTTTCAGTTGTCTGGAGGATGCTTAAATATGGACAAAGATAAAATTACTATCAGAAATGGTTTGTAAAACTGTATCTTTTAAGTGGGCATCACAGGGTTTTTTTGGTCCATCAAAGTTCCAATTTAATTTTGCCTAGAAACGTTTTTGACGGTGCCTTTTATCCTGATGAGATCAGAAAGATCGGTTCAGCTATGAGGGTGTTTTAATTCATTATTTTCCATGGACCCATTGTAATAAAGAGGTCTTCATTACTTGGACTATCCCTATTTAAGTAATTCATAGTACTTTAAGAGCACCTTTGCACTTTATTAAAAGCACTTTATCTAGCACTTTAACAAACACTTTATTTAGCATTTGCACATAATCATTTGCACACAAGTTTTAACTTTTTATTTAATATTTATTGAGTATTTTAGTGATGAGCATGTAGCCTTTTGTTCCAGGTTCTGCACAGCTGCTCCTCATTAAGAAGTGGGGTGGGTATCTGTGAAAGAAGAATTGTCAGTCAGAGCAAATAAGGTCTACTGTTTTGAAACTTGAGCAAATGTTTGTGTAAAATCTGTTTAGATCATGGAAAATGTGTGGGATTTGTGCACTTAGTATTTGTGAGGTTTTATGGTGTTTGGGTGTGTAGGTTTAAAAAATATAAAATATTTATAAAAAGTAAGGGGGAATATGTATATATTTGATAAAATGTATGTTTGAGTTGGAAGTTGTGAGATGTTAAATTCCATGTAGAGAATAGTTTAGTCCTTTTATCAGCTGTGCCTATTTAAGGCTACAATTGTGTCTTGTTAGGAGGTTTGATGCTGTTAGGCTGAATGGTGTGCGCCTGAATAAACCAACTGCTACTTCCACCTTCCTCTGCCTTTGCTATTATTTCTCACTGGCAATCCAACCGTGAAGGCCACCAGGTGACACCCATTCACACTAGATGGACACAAATTATATGTCTGGATCTTGACAAATTTGTCCAAATTTGGCAATAATTATGCTGCTGTACACCCAAATAGGTTTTTCCTAGCTATTTTCTTGTCCCTGATATGCTGTTCTTCATCATCAACACTCTCTAGAGAAGTTTACAGACACTCATTCATTTTCTTTTGGGTGGTGTACAAAGCTACTTTAATGCCCAAATGTATATACATACATCCCAACTAATAGTCTGTTAAATGTCCCTTTGGAAGTACTCACCTACCAGTCCCTGACATCAGTCTGAAAACAAATTGCCCCACTCCGCGCTTTCAGCTGTAACATTTTGCATGGGTTTCTTGCTTATACAGCCTGTTTCTAGAGAGAAAATGGCAAATTTCATGAGCCTATGCCCAAACACTGCTTCTTAACCCAGACATGCATTTTTCTTACAAATGTGACAGCAATTAAGAGGAAATAAAGCATTTTTCAACAAAGAAATAACCAACTACCATTTTTTAATAAAGAAACTGACTCTATGTGAAAAAGTGTCAACATGGTGTGGGCATAATGATGTCATGGGCTATGTATGAGGCCAGCTTTACGAGAGCAGTTTCAAATTGTGAACAAGCATTGGCAGTGCACACACTTCACATCACTGATAGACTACTGCCAGATTCTTCCAGCCTACTCCAATGTCCCAGTTGATTGCTCTCATGATTCCTGATTATAAAACATCGAAACGTTGTGACGGTTTTGCACATTTTCAGATCAGTGATGGGAGTCTCTCATGATATTACTCGGAATGTGGACCTCAGTGCTTACTACTCCTCAGAAGACCTTGCACAGACTGATTAGGCCATCTATGTTTTGAATGATTTTCAATATTGTAGCTTGGTCTTCATCCCATGTTAAGGACGGTTTCAGGCATACTTTGCAGCAATTTTTTTCCTATGTCCCACTTGAAGTATAATGATGAGAAAGTAAAAACGAAAGGAGCAAGAACGAAAGGGCAACCAGTGCTGACATCTTTGAGCCAATTTACTGTCCATTTCATGATCCAGTTAAAACTTTTCGTTTCTTTGCAAATGTCCTCTTTTGACTTTTTGTTTTAGCTGCACAAGAAATCTTTGTTTTTCTGTTTTTTTTTTTCACAGAACAATTATTTTATTTTTAACATTTAATTTTTTTTTAACATTAACATTAAGATAAAGAATCTGGGGTGGAAAGCTAAAGATCAAGTTGATGGTGAAAAGAACTCCCAACATGAAAGATTTAGATAAGTCGTCAAAATGCCCAAGGGAAAATACGAAAAGCAGGTCAGCAATTAAGAGTTTCATTGATGTAATGCCAACACATTTTTCCATTGATTATTGAGAAGTGTAGAAAATATATAAATATTTTATAATGAATACTCATTTTACATTATTAAGTCTTTTGAGAGATGCTTGTTTGATTTACTTTCAGAAAAAACGTATTGTTAAATGAATCTAATTAAAAATGTAAAACTTCCAGGGTATGAATAATTTTGAACTTTCATGTATCTGTTTTGTTAAATTTGTATCTTATATAAAATGTTTTTAAAAAACAACAAGAAAACATGTTAAATTTGAAAAGCCCCTCTGAGGTAACTTTACCCAATGCTCTGAAACAAAACAGAGCTTGTTTACAGCATTGCATCACAACACCCTCTGAGGGTTATTACCAGTGACAAGTACTGAGGAGTGATCACTCTGGAGGGCTCACTGTGGCTCATCTTGTGTTACTTCTATGTAAACAGTTAAGTCATTAACCTAATGAGCAAACTTCAAAACAGTAACCCAGTTATGTAACCATAACACAACAGGGCTTTATTTCAAAATATCAAAATTTAATGAGAAGTTAATTCCCATATTGGGTGGTGAGATACTCAGAGCTCACCAATCAGGTGACAAACATTGGATTGAAAAGTGTACCAGTTGTGTGTTTGCATTGGTTCAGAAGTTACAGAAAATACAAAACAACTTCTTGTTACAATTATTTTTTTTTTAGGATTTGATATAATGGTATGCTTACAACATTTGTGGCAGCTGTAAATCTCCTCATTTATAGAAAATATTCAATGGGATAGCACAACAAATCAAACATACCAAATCACAGATGTCACAGGACAACTAAGGAGCAAAATATATAAATTTTTTTTTAAACACTAAGCATAAAATATTTAGAATCATATTTTAAATTCTTCAACCTTTACATTCTGCCATCTAATATTCTAGAGTCCCTTAATAGAAAGCAACTAGACTTCATTTTTAGTGAATTGACACATACCAACGCCAAAACTTCTCACTGTAAATGGCACCATTTTGTGCCGGAAAACATTGTGAATGCAATAACCGAAATTGCAAAGGTATAAAGTGACCAGCTCTTGGTGGTAACAACAGCAGTAGCCTTGTTTAGTAAGGTGGAGTTTGAGAATACTTTGGATTTGAGGATTGATGTAGATGTGAGGTTTATGATGTATAAGATTTGCTACTGAGTGATGTTTGCACCACTTGGCAACACCACAAATTCTTGCAGATATATGACATTTAAAGATCTATGAGAAGCAAGTTCAGAAGGTGACTGGAATTTATGGAATATATTTTGCCTAAATTTAAATACTTGGATGCGATCTTTCGGCAGTTAAGTGCACTAAATTGTAAGCAAATTAGTTCTGTCAAAAAATGTGCTATTTATTATTAGTTTAAAAAATATTCATTCAGCTAATTCCATAGTGGGTCACGGGGGAGCTGGTGCAGCATTCTACGGGCGAGAGGCAGGGTACACCATGGACAGATCACCAATCCATCGCAGGGCAACACAGAGACACACAAGACAAACAACAATGCACACACTCATTCACACCTAAGGGCAATTTAGAGAGACCAATTAACCTAACAGTCCTGTTTTTGGACTGTAGGAGGAAGCCAGAGTACCCAATAAAAACCCACACATGCACGGGGAGATCATGCAAACTCCATGCAGAAAGACCCCCGGCCAGGACCTTCTTGCTGCAAGGCAACAGTGCTACCAACTGCGCCACCATGCAGCCACCTGTGAAAAAAGGTTTTGTTTTTTTTCTTTTGTTTTGAGCTTATTTATAATTTATTTTATTTATTTTGCAATTAGTTTATCTTTTGGTATTGCAACAGAAATGTTCACAAGTAATTTTTTTCCAAGTCCAAATCAAGCATCAAGTCTTTAAGGACGAGGTCTAAAGTCGTTCGCCCTAAATCCAAGTAAACTCTCAAGTAAACTGTTCGTGAAATTATTATAACTTAACGTTTATTCAGGATGCAAAAAACAACTAAAGTCTGCTTTACATTATTTTGCTAATTGATCAATGTAATATTTACCCAATGAAAAATATAAACAAGCTTTTATGCTGCGAGAAAAAGGAATTGAAAAACATTAAAACTTCTTAATCTTGCACTGAATGGATCAAACAAAGTGTGTTTTTGTCTTTGACTAAGTTTGTTTATTCCTGTCTTGATATTGTCCACTCTTCCATATATTTCCATATATATACATATTTAAGTTTAATAACCACAAGAGGGCAACAAATCACAGAATGACACAAACATGAAATGGAGGCTTACATGTTTTATTTTTTAATGAATATGAATGAGTTAATTCTGTAATATTTGTCCCCCCTAATGTCCAAAACATTGAAAATCTAGAAACTGCCTACATTGATTTGTTTTATTTAAGTTGCATATTTAAACAATGAATCATGCTTTCACCAGATTCAATAGGGTGTCTTTAGAGATGCGTGCATTATTTTCCTGTGCAAGGAATCAACATAACACATGAAAATGCAACATGAAAGAGCTGTAAGCAGAAAGGTAGAGTTCATTGAACATTTAAACAAACTGATTTTTTAAAGAGGATATTTAAAACATCTTTTTGTAATCCAATTAATTATATCATCCTGGGAAAAATTAGGCTAGTATGAATTGCTGACTGCTTTTGGCAAGCTGCAAAGTATAACAAAAAATTAAGTAAATTAATGGAGTAACATCATTACGCATACTTTACTGGGACATAGGCTTTAACTTAATGTACAATAATGCTGGCTGTCATACGCAGTTGTGACATATGATGACTAAAAGAAAATACCACTTCATGAAGAACAAAAAAGACCTTGAATCTTGAATTACTCACAATAAATAATTATACACATAGAAACTAAAATGTTTCTAAAATGCAGTAAAAATCTTGCAGCACAATTTACAATTATCACTTGAATTATAAATATACAAAAACATTCTCTGCAGTTAAGTAAAATACATATAACAAGCAACAATAGGTTTGCTTTGAGTGTTAGAACAAGATTTACAAAAATCTATTGGATGCAAGTTCATGCAACAAAAAACGTTTTTTCTATGGAGACAGTTTGTATCATGTAAGCTCAGTTTAGGTAATAAACTATTAAGAAAGAAGTCATTTATTCCTGAAAATTTTAAACACTTTTTCACGAATTTCTTTTGTTTTCAATCCATAAATGATTGGATTTAATGTTGGAGGGAAGATTAATGTAGATACCCCCATAAATCCTCTTAAATGTGGTGAAATATTTTTTAGTCTATAAGATATGATTGTAAAGAGGCCCAAGCACTCAAACAAAAGAAAAACACATAGATGTGTAGCACATGTATGGAGCGCTTTCGCTTTAGTGTCTGACTGTCTGGATCTAAAGCATGCCATGAGGATCCGAAGATATGTGTAAAAAACCAGACAATTAGCTAATACTTGTGTAATAGCACTTATAAAAAGACCATAGATGTTATTAATGGTTGTATCTTGACAAACCAAATTCATCAAACTTGGATTATCACAATAGGAGTGTGTTATTTCAGATCGACAGTGGCGCAAACGTAAAAGAAGAATAAAAAGCACACCTATTAAAACCACGCATGAAGACCAAACTAATGTGATTATTTTCATGATGTGAGCATTAGTCATAACAGTGTTGTAACGCAAAGGGTAACATATAGCGATGTATCTGTCATAGGCCATCGCAGTCAAAATGAACACCGAACCTGCTGCATAGATATGGATGGAAAAGGCTTGGATGATGCAAGCCAAGAGCTGAATCCTTTTGCTGTTGGTCAATATCTCCTTAATGAGGTGTGGGAAGAGTGCTGAAGAACCTATGAGGTCATTGATGGGAAGATTGACCAGGAAGAGATACATTGGCTGATGCAGCGATTTGTTCAGCAGAATGGTGAGGATTATAGTAAGGTTGCACAAAAGGATGATCATGTAGTTCAGGATAGCAAAAATGAATGCAGGGAAGACACCTTCATTAGAAATGTTATAGCCATTTAGCTGTAACACATATGACGCATTATATATGCTGTCCATCTTTTCAGTTTCTCTAAGTGTAAATGAAAAACAATTTTATAACTCCTCAATCTCTACATAAACAGCATGATATTTGCATACAGACAGACAAAGAAGGAGAATTTAAAACAAGAAATGAACGTGTCAGAAAAAAGCATACCATAAAAATGACATTGATTCTAATCAGGTGATTTCCAAATGTTCTCAAGTCTACATGCATTTAACGTACCATTTAAAACTTATTTAACACTTGTACATAATTTAAAATAAATAAACAAAAACAGCAAAATCCCACAACATATACATACTCATTTGCATTTGTTGCTTTTTGGCCAGTTGTGCTGATGTACATCTTACAACAACTGACTGATAAGATCTTGGAGGCAGTGCAATATTTATTTTGCATGCAACTCCCAAGAGTCTCACAGGTTATCTGTGTTTTTTCTTAGGTCATGTGGTTACCAAAAGATGTTAAAGCCTAATTCAAATGTAACAATCAATTTTGTCAAATATCAATGCATAGTGTTCGATTTTGCTTTCAGTTTTTATAGAATTGGTCATCAGAGATCATTTTCAGAGGCTGAAAACACTTACTTCAACTTGGCCAACATGGACTTTCAAATACTAGATGAAAATTAATTAGAGAAAAAGGTGGTTGTAAATAGTAGGGCGGCAGCTATGCTTAAACCCACACTTTTCCGATTGCAAGACATCTATTCCTGATCTCATATATTCTCCAGAGACACTGAGGAATGTCTGGGAAAATGCCTTGGTTTAATTTGACCTTTCATCTGTGCTAAAATAATATATTTGAGCCATTTGCACCATCTGTACAATAAACCTGTATTTTAATTTGTTAAGGAGCATCACTGCCTTAAAAGGACAGTGTACACATTACACTGGCTGGGCATTAGTGAAGGTGGAGGAATTTGGAAGGATTGTTGTGTTCAAGTAAATTAGTTAAAGTTTGTTTACATCGCAGATTTTCACAGGCAAATGTTGCAAAGCTCTTCTCAAAAAGAGTTACCCACCAAAATACTGAAGAATGTACATAGATAAAACAGAACACAAAACAATAATAAATACCAATCATAAAACTAAAGTCTAACTAAAAGCTTCTTGGAATAAAAATGTCTCTAGCTGCTTTTAAAAAGTATCCACAGAGTGCAGACTCCTTAGAAATGGGGGCAGGACATTTCAGTCTGGGTTCCACAGGTTGGAAGATTGGTCTCGTCGATGGGGGTGGGGTACAACTAAAAGGTTCTGATTAGATCTTCTCACACTACAGGAGCAGCTCCATAGTGGAATCAAATAAGCAAAATAGTAAGGAACCTGCCCATGTTATATCTGATGGTTAAGAAGGGAATTTTAAAATGAAATCCAAATCTGATTAGCAGCCAGTGCTAGTTAATGACATTAATGCAGAGGTTAAATGAGTTCCTCTGTTTGAGCGAGTCGGTAATCTCTCATCACAGTTTCCTGGTGAGAGAGTACTGGTGGGACTGATGGTCTGTTTCCAGACCATTAAATTGTCCAGTCCTGTAAAGACAAAATCATGAAGTATCATCTATAGTTCAGTTGTTAACATCATTGATCTAGGTTTTAAGATAATCCTGTCTTGAAAAAAGCTATATAAATATATAATTTTAAATTGTGACCTGTGCCATTTCTACAAACTTGTTGATTGAGTTAATATTATTTTGATATATGAATAATTTTGAGCCTAACTGCTATAGATAGGCCCTTCCCTATCTTTGCAATGTCAACAGACACAAGAGGGCAGCAAAGCCCAGAGTGAAATATTTAGATGCCTTTATTTTTAGTTTTTGTGAATGTGAAAGACATAATTGTGTAACCCATGTGCCCCCCCTGCTGAGCAAAAAGTTTACTGTAACATTTATTCGATTCTATATCATCCCTTTGCTTTTTTTAGGGGGCAGTTTTAAGCAATTACTCAAGACTTAATCAAAATCTATAGTGTCTCAAACAATCCATCATTTAAGTTCATAAGAACTCAGCATGAGACATTTAAGTGTGCATAAGATGTAAGCAAAAAAGGTTAATTGATCATTTTAATCAGCTATAATACTTGAGACAAAGATAAAACATTTTTTGTTGCAATTCAGTCATACTGGTACAGTAAATTTGACCACACATTTGACAAAAGGAAACCACAACAACAAATGTTCATGTATCTTATGTGCTTTGATTATATGTTGGTCATTCTTATAATGTTACCCTGGAAACAATAAAGCTAGCATGTACAACTGAGATTCATGACCTCAGATTTTGGAAAGCTGCACATTATAATAAACAGAAAATGAACTATTGTACTAACATCTTACCAACACTTTTTACCCTTTACTGTAGCATTGGCACATCTCAAAATGGGTTTTCATTTAATGTGTAAAAATGCAGCCTGTCATAATCAGTTGTGACATAGAGAAGAACAAAAAAAGCTCATGTCATGAATCATTCACAACAAAGTACTTATAAAACTCTTCTATTTTTAAAAATATGTCAGATGTGAAGATCTGGAATCTAAAGGTAAGGTAATTATCTAGCTTTACATTTCATAATTGTTGCAATGATAATTACAGCAAAGCTTTCTCTGCTAGGTTTTCATCACATGTACAAAGTTAATAAAGCAAATCCTAATCCTTTCCGCTGCAATTTGAAAACTCAAGTTAAGCGACAAATTATTAATAAAGAAGCTGTTTATTCATGGAAAAGTTTACCGCTTCTTAACCAGTTTCTTTTGTTTTCAATCAGTAAATGATTTGATTTGAAGTTAGGAGGGACAAATAATATGGACACCCAATAAATCCTCTTAAACGTGGTGAAATGTTCTGTAGTCTTCAATATATGATGGTGAAGAAGCCCAATGTAGCAATAGTGGCACTAGTAGCAGTACTTTAAATATGAACAAATTTGATAACTGCCCAGTATTAAACATTGTTATAGAGAAATTTGTGTGCAGACCAAACGCACCACACTACTTCAGGACCTGCTGTTAATAAATGCTTTACTGTACTATAAATTCTTCTCTCAAGCTGTCAGTATCTGCCATTTTGGTTATTGCGTTTATTTACTTTTTCTGTTAAGTGTTTCTGTTCCTTTGGTTTAGTAGTTGTGTTTATTTATTCCTTTTGTTGTCCTGGTGTTTTAGTATTGTCTACACTGTTTCCCAGTTGTGTTAATGTGCATCTTAAAATAAATAACTGGTATGAACTTAGAGAGAGGGACTCCAATTTTAATCAGGTGTGCAACTGTTCCCAGAGGTGTTGTGGGTTATCAGACCTCCTTCTGATGTTGTGTTTACCAAAATGTAACAAAATTCTGCTTGAACCAAATCAAAAAATATTTAGGCCATTTCTCCAAAAAAACTGACATTAGAAGCCACCTGAGTTAAGCTTTGTAAAACATTTATTTAAAAGGATTTTGGAAATAAATATATTTTTTCAAAGATAAAGGGCAATTTTCAAAGTTGTTAGCTACTACACTAAGTCAGATTTTCAGCATTTATATCTGGACACAAAGAAGACCACATAAGACAGACTGAAAAAATAATAGCTTACTTTTTGTTAGATTTCAGCAAATAAGATTAAACTTAGTGCTAACTTTTTTTGTTTTATTTTGTGAAATTCATATTTTCATGGCATACCTGTGCACATCACTTATTTTTTCTAGAATATGAATAAGGCAGATAAATTTGCGTAAAATTTCTCACTTATAAAATAGCAGCTTCTCCAGATATAATGGTGAACAGGTGAGAGATGCAATAACATATTCCAGGCAAGTATATTCAGCAGATCCTCTCTTAGTCAAGCAACCATAAAACCTTTAATTGGTGATCAACTATAGGTAAATACAACTTGGGATGAAGAACAAGAGAGCTTTATTGCAATGACAGTAATGGAAAATTGGCTTATGGATTAGTTAAAATCCTTAAATAAATGTATTATTCCAGCAACATAATGGCACACTGAAAAAAAGTCTAGAAAAACAAAAGTTTTAAGGCATTTTTTAAATTTATGAATAAAATAATAAAAACCAGTCTTTTACAATATCCCTGAACATGTTCAGTGTTTCAGAACTTTTCAATAGAGCATATGAGCTCCTGGTTCCTCCAGATATAAATTTGACATAATACAAAGGTCCATTTTTCATGAAAAAATCAGAATCAGAATATCCTTTATTATCATTGTCACAAGTACAACACAACTGGGGAAAAAAAAAACTCTGGATATCTGCAAGAGCAATAAATAGTTTATGTAATTCAATTCAATTCAATTCAATTCAGTTTATTTATATAGCGCCAATTCACAACACATGTCGTCTCAAGGCACTTCACAAAAATCAGATACATACATTCCAATTAATCTTAATCATTGAACAGTGCAGCCAGATTCTGTTATTTATTCAAATTGGATAAAAAGTTTTTCTATCTAAGGAAAGGAAACCCAGCAGATTGCATCCAGTCAGTGACTTGCAGCATTCACTCCTCCCGGATGAACATGTAGAGACAGTGGACAGTCACTGGTGTTGACTTTGCAGCAATCCCTCATACTGAGCATGCATGTAGCGACAGTGGAGAGGAAAAACTCCCTTTTAACAGGAAGAAACCTCCAGCAGAACCAGGCTCAGTGTGAGCGGCCATCTGCCATGACCGACTGGGGGTTAGAGAGAACAGAGCAGAGACACAAAGAGAACAAAGAAGCACTGATCCAGGAGTACTTTCTATGGGAAGGAAAAGGTAAATGTTAATGGATGTAGCTCCTTTAGTCGTTTCACCTAGAAAGAAAGAACAGATAAACTCTGAGCCAGTTTCAAGTTAGAGTCTGAAGAGAGCACATAGAGTTAGTTACAGTAAAAGCTCAGTCAGTAGCTATGTCTAGGAGAGAGAAAGGGTTAAACACTGAAAGACAGGGCCATGTGGATCATCGGTAGAGGGTGAGCATTAAGTTGTTGCCAGCAGAAGCTTGGAGGATCCCCTCTCCAGAAAGGTGTCACAGGTAGACACAGAGTCAGGCCAGGTGTAGCTTCTAGGAAGAGAAAAGAGAGAGAACAAAGTTAAAAGCTGAAATAACAGCAAATAATACAAAATTGAAGAGTAGTGTGAGAATGTAGCGAAGAGGGTGAAAGTGGTCATTATGTCCTCCAGCAGCCTAAACCTATAGCAGCATAACTACAGAGATAGCTCAGGATAACCAAAGCCACTCTAACTATAAGCTTTATCAAAAAGGAAAGTTTTAAGCCTAGCCTTAAAAGTAGACAGTTTGTCCATCTAGAGCCCACTGATGGCCATTGTTATACTAAAAACCACAATGATTTGGATACCTCTCTCTGTCAGATTGACCATAACCATTGGAAAAAAGAGGGGGTCATACAGGTAGCAGAAATGGAGGGTGTGTTTGCACCTCAACCGTAACTGAGCCGGTTTAGGCTAAACCTGACTCCCCCTTACTCCATCCAACAAGGGGAGAAGACGACGGAGCTAAAATAAGGAAGATAGCTCAGGATAACTAAGCCACTCTAACTATAAGCTTTATCAAAAAGGAAAGTTTTAAGCCTAGCCTGAAAAAGTAGACAGGGTGTCCGCCTCACGGACTAAAACTGGGAGCTGGTTCCACAGGAGAGGAGCCTGATAACTAAAGGATCTGCCTCCCATTCTACTTCTAGAGACTCTAGGAACCACCAGTAAACCAGCAGTCTTAGAACGAAGTGCTCTGTTAGGAACGTATGGAACAATCAGATCTCTGATGTATGATGGAGCTAAATCATTAAGGGCTTTATATGTGAGGAGGAGAATTTTAAATTATATTCTGGATTTAACAGGGAGCCAATGAAGGGAAGCTAAAGTAGGGGAAATATGATCTCTCTTTTTAATTTTCATCAGAACTCTTGCTGCAGCATTTTGAATCAGCTGAAGGCTTTTAACTGCATTTTGTGGAAATCCTGATAGTAAAGAATTACAATAGTCCAGCCTTGAAGTAACAAATGCATGGACTAGTTTTTCAGCATCAATCCTGGACAGGATATTTCTAATTTTGGCAATGTTCCGGAGATGAAAGAAGGAAATCCTAGAAACCTGTTTAATATGGGATTTAAATGACATGTCCTGGTCAAAAATAACACCAAGGTTTTTTACTTTATCATCGGAGGTCAATTTAATGCCATCTAGGTTAAGTGACTGACTAAGCAGCTTCTTTTTTCAAGACTACGATCCAAAGACGATAACTTCTGTCTTGTCTGAATTTAGAAGCAGAAAATTTAAAGTCATCCAAGTTTTTATGTCTTCAAGACATGCTTGTAGTCTATCTAACTGGTTGGGCTCATCAGGATTTATGGATAAGTAAAGCTTAGTGTCATCAGCATAACAGTGAAAATTTATTCTATGCTGCCTGATAATTTTACCTATTGGAAGCATATATATAGTAAAGAGAAGTGGCCCAAGTACTGAACCCTGTGGTACTCCACAATTAACCCTGGAGTTTAAAGATGATTTATCATTTACATGAACAAACTGGAATCTGTCAGACAAATAAGATATTTAAACCAGCCTAGCGCTGTTCCCCTGATCCCTACAGCATATTCCAGCCTTTCTAGGAGAATATTATGATTGACTGTATCAAATGCAGCACTGAGATCTAACAGAACCAGTACAGACACAAGTCCATTATCTGAGGCAATAAGAGGCAATAATTAGTGACTTTCAGCAGAGCTGTTTCAGTGCTATGATGAGCTCTGAAGCCTGACTGAAACTCTTCAAACAGGTCATTGCTGTGTAAATGCTCACACATTTGATTAGCAACTATTTTCTCAAGAATTTTAGATAAGAATGGAAGATTGGATATCGGTCTGTAATTTATTAAGTCATCTCGATCAAGCGAAGGTTTCTTAAGCAAAGGTTTAATTACAGCTACCTTAAAAGCCTGTGGTACATATTAATTTACTAAAGATAGATTAATCATATCTAAAATGGGGCTGGTAATCAGAGGGAACACTTCTTTAAATAATTTGGTTGGGATTGGGTCTAACATACAAGTTGAAGGTTTAGATGAAGCTAATATTTCTGATAACTCAGGAAGCTCAACAGAATCAAAACAGTCCAAACACAGATCAGGTTCTACATTTACTTCCAATGTTGTCTCACTTGTTGAGGATGAAGTAATCATCTTCGGGAGTATGTCAAAGATTTTCTTCTTAATAGAATCAATTTTATTTTGGAAGAATCCCATAAAGTCATGACTGCTGAGAGCTAAGGGAATGGATGGCTCAACAGAGCTATGACTCTGTGTACGTTTAGCAACTGTATTAAAGAGAAACCTAGGATTATTCTTGTTCTCTTCTATTAAGGATGAGAAATAAGCTGTTCTAGCTTGGTGAAGTGTCTTTTTATACAACAGTAGGCTATTTTTCCAGATTAAGTAGGAATCCTCTAGGTGTGTAGAGTGCCATTTTCGCTCCAATTTTCTAACATTGCGCTTTAAAGTACGCAGATCTAAATTAAACCAAGGAGCCTGCCTCCTATGAATAATTTCCTTCTTTTTCAAGGGGGCTGCATTGTCTAATGCACCACGCAATGATGAAGTAACACTCTGAACAAGAGAATCAATTTGTGAAGGGGAAGAAACAAAATTATTGCCCTCCACTCTGTTTTTCTGTGATAATGAGGAAATTAAAAGTGGAACAGATTCTTTAAAGGTTGTTACAGCATTGTCTGATAATGATCTACTATAATGAAATTTTCTTTCAGGTGTGGAGTACTCTGTTAAATTAAACTCAAAGGTTATTAAAAAATGGTCAGAGAAAAAAAAAGAGAAAAATAGAAGCAGTTTGTTAAAAAGATAAAATAAAAACGCATACACACATTTAAACTGACTGCACTATTCCCATTATTGATCCCCTTTACATTCTGGCTGTATTCTATTGCTGTTGGATAGAAACTGTTTTCGAATCTGCTTGTCCCTGCTTTAATTGATCTGTAGGGTCTGCCTGATGGTAACAGTTCAAACAAAGCATGACCAGGGTTAGAAGTGTCCTCTATGATGTTTTGGGCTTTTTTGGGACAGCAGAACCTGTGAAGTTCTTCGAGCGTGGGGAGAGGCCAACAATCTTCCGGGCAATGTTAATGACCCACTGAAGGGCTTTCCTCTAAGCCACTGTACAGCTGGTGTACTACATGCAGATGCAGTAGGTCATTGGTGCTACCCACCCATAATCCCTGTTAAGGCAGTGGCTCAACCAAAATTGAATAGGTTAAAAAATAACCTAAAAGGAGAACATCATGAAAATCTCATAAAAATAAACACAACTCAGACTGAAAAAAAAATAAAACAATTAAATGTGGCTTATTGAACATAAGATCTCTCTCTTCAAAGACTTTGCTAGTTAGTGACCTGATTTGTGACAATCAGATTGATGTATTTTGCCTCACAGAAACCAGGCTGCAGCAGTAGGATTATGTTACTATAAATGAGTCAACTCCTACTAATTATTTAAATTTTCACATACCTCGAAATACTGGGCAAGGAGGAGGAGTAGCAACCATCTTTTAGTCCGATTTATTGATTAGTCCCAGACCTATTAGCTACAACTCTTTTGAATATTTAATCCTTAGTTTTCCTCATCCAAATTGCAAAGCACTAAAACCACTTCTGTTTGTTGTTTTTTACCGTCCACCAGGCCCTTACTCTCAATTTTTAGATCAGTTTTCAGAGCTTTTATCTGATTTAGTGTTAAATACAGATAAAGTTATTATAGTGGGGGATTTTAACATTCATGTTGACACTGAAAGTGGTAGCCAAAATATAGCCTTTAATGCTATCTTAGACTCAGCTGGCTTTGCTCAAAACATTAGCAAACCTACACACCTTTATCTTCAATTCCTGGACCTTGTGCTGACATTTTGAGTGTAAAGAAATAACAATATTTCCTCATAACCCTGTCCTGTCTGACCATTTTTTAATAACCTTTGAGTTTAATTTAACCTGAAAGAAATTTTCATTATAGTAGATCATTATCAGACAATGCTGTAACAACTTTAAATAATCTGTTCCACTTTTAATCTCCTCATTATCAAAGAAAACACAGTGCAGGGCAATAATTTTGTTTCTTCCCCTTCACAAATTGATTCTCTTGTTCATAGTGTTACTTCATCATTGCGTGGTGCATTAGACAATGCCCCTTGAAAAAGAAGGTAATCATATATAGGAGGCAGGTTCCTTGGTTTAATTCAGAGCTGCATACTTTAAAGCACAATTTTAGAAAATTGGAGAGAAAATGGCGCTCTACACACCTAGAGGATTCCTACTTAATCTGGAAAAATAGCCTACTGTTGTATAAAAAGACACTTCGCCAAGCCAGAACAGCTTATTTCTCATTATTAATAGAAGAGAACAAGAATAATCCTAGGTTTCTCTTTAGTACAGTTGCTAAACTTACACAGAGTCATAGCTCTGTTAAGCCATCCATTCCCTTAGCTCTTAGCAGTCATGACTTTATGGGATTCTTCTTAAATAAAATTGATTCTATTAAAAATAAAATATTTGACATACCCCCAAAGAGGATTACTTCAGCCTCAGTATGGGAGACAACATTGAAAGTAACTGTAGAAACTAATCTGTGTTTGGACTGTTTTGATCCTGTGGAGCTTCCTGAGTTATCAGAAATATTAGCTTCATCTAAACCTTCAACTTGTATGTTAGACCCAATCCCAACCAAATTATTTAAGGAAGTGTTCCCTCTGATTATCAGCCCCATTTTAGATATGATTAATTTATCCTTAGTAAATGGATATGTACCACAGGGTTTTAAGGTAGCTGTAATTAAACCTTTGCTTAAGAAACCTTCGCTTGATCGAGATGAATTGAAAATTACAGACCTATTTCCAATCTTCCATTCTTATCTAAAATTCTTGAGAAAATAGTTGCTAATCAAATGTGTGAGCATTTACACAGCAATGACCTGTTTGAAAAGTTTCAGTCAGGCTTCGGAGCTCATCATAGCACTGAAACAGCTCTGCTGAAAGTCACTAATGATATTCTTATGGCCTCAGATAATGGACTTGTGTCTGTACTGGTTCTGTTAGATCTCAGTGCTGCATTTGATACAGTCGATCACAATATTCTCTGAGAAAGGCTGGAATATGCTGTAGGGATCAGGGGAACAGCGCTAGGCTGGTTTAAATCTTATTTGTCTGACAGATTCCAGTTTGTTCATGTAAATGATAAATCATCTTTAAACTCCAGGGTTAATTGTGGAGTACCACAGGGTTCAGTAGTTGGGCCAATTCTCTCACTAGGCAGCATAGGATACATTTTCACTGTCATGCTGATGATACTCAGCTTTACTTATCCATAAATCCTGATTAACCCAACCAGTTAGATAGACTACAAGCATGTCTTGATATAAAAACTTGGATGACTTTAAATTTTCTGCTTCTAAATTCAGACAAGACAGAAGTTGTCGTCTTTGGACCGGAGTCTTTAAAAAAAGAAACTGCTTAGTCAATCACCTAACCTGGATGGCATTAAATTGATCTCCGGTAATAAAGTAAAAAACCTTGGTGTTAATTTTGACCAGGACATGTCATTTAAATCCCATATTAAACAGGTTTCTAGGATTTCCTTCTTTCACCTCAGGAACATTGCCAAAATTAGAAATATCCTATCCAGGAGTGACGCTGAAAAACTTTTCCATGCATTTGTTACTTCAAGGCTGGACTATTGTAATTCTTTACTATCAGGATGTAAACAAATTGCAGTTAAAAGCCTTCAGCTGATTTAAAATGCTGCAGCAAGAGTTCTGATGAAAATTAAAAAGAGAGAGATCATAGTTCTCCTATTTCAGCTTCCCTTTACTGGCTCCCTGTTAAAACCAGAAGAAAATTTAAAATTATCCTTCTCACATATAAAGCCCTTAATGATCTAGCTCCATCATACATCAGAGATCTGATTGGTCCATATATTCCTAACAGAGCACTTCGTTCTCAGATTGCAGGTTTACTGGTGTTTCTTAGAATCTCTAGAAGTAGAATGGGAGGCAGATCCTTTAGTTATCAAGCTCCTCTCCTGTGGAACCAGCTCCCAGTTTTAGTCCGTGAGGCGGACACCCTGTCTACTTTTAAGGCTAGGCTTAAAACTTTCCTTTTTGATAAAGCTTATAGTTAGAGTGGCTTAGGTTATCCTGATCTATCTCTGTAGCTGTTATAGGCTTAGGCTGCTGGAGGACATAATGACCACTTTCACTCTGTCCGCTACATTCTCACACTACTCTCTAATGTTGCATTATTTGCTGTTATTTCGGCTTTTAACTTTATGTTCTCTCTCTTTTCTCTTCCTAGAATCTACACCTGGCCTGACTCTGTGTCTACCTGTGACACCTACCTGGAGGGGGGCATTTTCCAAGCTTCTGCTGGCAACAACTTAATGCTCACCCTCTACCGATGATCCACTTGGCCCTGTCTTTCAGTGTTCAACCCTATTTTTCTCCTAGACATAGCTACTGACTGAGAGTTTACTGTGACCCACTGTATGTGCTCTCTTTCATACTCTAAACTTGAAAACTGGCTCAGAGTTTATCTGTTTTTTTCTTCCTAGATGAAACCACTAAAGGAGCTACATCCATTAACATTTACTTTTCCTTCCCATAGAAAGTACTCCTGGATCTGTGCTTATTTGTTCTTTCTCTGTCTCTGCTCTGTTCTCTCTAACCCCCAGTCAGTCGTGGCAGATGGCCGCTCACAGAGAGCCTTGTTCTGCTGGTGGTTTCTTCCTGTTAAAAGGGAGTTTTTCCTCTCCACTATCGCTACATGCATGCTCAGTATGAGGAATTGCTGCAAAGTCAATGCCAGTGACTCTCCACTGTCGCTACATGCTCATCCAGGAGTAGTGACTGCTACGAGTCACTGACTCGATGCAATCTGCTGGGTTTCTTTTGGAAGATTTGTACATGAATTATCATTGCTTAGTTTAAAAAGATTCTTTGTCCTTATGATTTACCATTAAAATACATTTCCATTTATTTAGTTTGTGAACTTTGATAGAAGTGGTTTGAATACTTTTCACATTTGTCTTTGAAGTACTTTTATGAACTATCAACAGAATTGTCATCTTGTCTTAGAGTTGCATTTGGGTGGTTGCTATGCAGACTGAGCAGGAACTTGTGTGCGTGCAGGGGAGTTCTGGAAAGCAGGCTGTTCGCACCCCAGCCAATCTCTGTGTCGTTGAATGCCAGATGTGGACGTGCGTGCTGTATCAGTATCTGGACAAGAACCAGTTTTATTCAGTAGGATTTGTGTTTGTGAAACTGTGTGTAGCCACACCCACAATACTGTAACATGAGTGTTTTTTTTCCTTTCTTTATTAAAATGCTGTGACACAGGGCAGCTCCTCTGGGAGAATGGATTGCCTCTCCCTGGCCGGCCACAGATAACTTTGACTCGCTTGTGTCTTCATTGCATACCTTCTCTGAGTTTATCAGTGTGTCTAACTCAACAGACAACCATGTGGAGAGCCAAAAATATTTGTCTACTTTTACATGTACACACACTTTGATGACTATTTTTAATCTTGGAATCAGGAACATATCATGACTGACATAGTGGTTCTGGCTGAGGTGGCTTTGCCAGTCGGTCCCTCAGAGATTGGAGAGGTGGCGTCGGATGGACCCACCGGAGCTGATGATGGCTGAGGTTAACGACATCGAGAAGGTGATTGCGATGGCAAGAGGGGAGACTCAGTATCACAGGGAGCAGACAGGTTATTGAGTGGTGGAGTGGATGGTGGCTTTAAATCCCGAGCAAGGTGAAATTCGAGCTGAGGAGGAGGGCAGAAAACCTTGGCTAGAGCGTCTCTGTGGTCAATCTCTTCCTCCTCCAGCAACTGTACTAGGCCAAAGAAAGACAGCAGAGGAGCCCACTTCTGCAGCATAAACATGCAGTTAGCTGCAACACTAAGATGTCTCCATGGAGTGCAAGGCCCAGCCACTGTGGGGATATATGTTCTTACCACCACTCATGCTCTCAGAAAATCTGTCTTGGAGAACCCCTCTGCTGGGTTCCAGTGGTCAGATCGTGCAGTCATGTTTAGGTGTTATTGGGGACCCAAATGCAGAAACGAGGTTGACAGGAGTATAGTGAAACATGAAGACTTAATAAACAGCACAGACATGGCATAACTGAACCAAAGAGTATTTATATCTGGGACTATGATTCTTGGATGCTACACAGGTGAGAAAATCAGCAGATGGGAAACAGCTGTAGAAGAACAGGAAACAAAGGCACTGAGGTAAAAGTAACACTCATTACCTAAAACACGAATAAAAATAAACCTAAGATTATACAAAGTAATCCCAAAATAATCAAACTAGACTCAAAGTCCAATAGATCTTGACAGCATCTGTTTTACCACATCCTGCTCTTTGCGTAAAATGCGCACTGCAGATATCCGCACGGAACAGGCAGATCATTGTCACAGGGTGTATTTTTGCAGAGCTGTGTTAATACAAGCTAGAAAGCCTGGAAAAGTTGAGCATCCACTTTTCTTCTGCTCCTGATTTTATTCTGTAACAAAGGTAAAACTAAATCTAGCAAAGACCTGACATAAGACCTGAGAGATTAATCATTCTTTAGCTGATCATAAATTGTTCAACGGTTCATCAGCTTAAAACCCCCAAAATCTAATATATTATGTTCTGATTGTCAGACTATTATCTTTGATGGCGTTTTTTTATATAAGAAATTGGTTTAGTGATTTATCTTTTTACTTTTGGGGACTTTTTTTCTCCGAGTTCTGTTAGAGTTCAGCTTAATAAACGGCCATCAAAATAATTTATCTAAAATGGTCACGTGATGGACTATAGAGAAGTGGAAAAGCAGCCAAAGAACAAAGAGAAGCATTGAAATACATTCTCAAAGACTGGGAGCTGTTGATTAAGGCGACCTCAGAAGAATGTCTGGCATTTGGGGGAGTTTAAAACCTTTGCACAGTTCTGTGGTTTAAACTATGAGCAACAGAAGCACTGAAATAATCTGCTAACTTAATTCTGTTTAAAATGTTTGATCACTGATTATGTAAAAAAGACAAAAAAAATAAGAATAGGGTTAGGAGGGTTTCACCATAGGCTAATATGTTTATTTAGTGATAGATTTAAATAAGTCAGTTGTCTAAGCCTTGTGCTCCGTAGTGTTAACGCGGTGCAAGAAAATGTTGTTTTGAAGACGTTTTTTTTTTTTGAAGTTATATTTATCTTTTTAAAACTTTCAGGTAAGCTGCACAGTACAAAGAAATATGAGTAAAACACAACATAATTTTATAACACTGCAGCTATGAGTATTTTAAACATGCACACACAAACCTCAAGGCCAGTTTTAAGTCATAAATTAAACTAAGAGGCATTTTTATCAGGAACTTTGTAGCTGTGTTTTTTAGGGAGAAGCATGGAATAATTGGTTGTTTTTTTTTATTTTTGTTTTTTTCGCTTGCTTGTATTTCCCCCCTAAAAAACACAATTAATGGACCAAACTCATGTAGAAAAAGGTCTTGATCAGTCTTGGGTCATAAAATGTATTTCCCCAAGTCTTCACCAGACCTAAAGAGAAGGGGTTGGATGTTGAGTTGTTTCTGTGATTTATGTTCTATTAGTGTTTAGCTCTCAGTGATTCCTTGGTGCTCACTTGTGCTTAGTAATAATCTGTTTAAATATCGTTCCCAGTGTCAGTTTGCTTTCAAGTCAGTCTCTCTCAGGTGATTCATTCAATTCATTCCTGATCCCACCTATAATGCATCACTGTAATCACATGCCTGTTTTCACTAATCACTCTCCTCACTACAGTCATTTACTGTAAGAGTGTTTTATTTGGTGTACTGTCGTCATTTTGTTTTTGTGAATTCTTGGATTTCTTTATTTTTTTTTTGTAAATTTACAGTATTATGGACCTGCCTGCCCCCTAACTGCTATAATTATGTTTGTAGATTTAAGGTTAAATTTTAGGTTTATGCAATAACCACATGAAAACCACTCAACAACTTTTTAATGAATAATTATAATTTCGTCTTACAGCTGGCAGAGCAGGAATGGTTCTGCAGGACAAGAGGTAAGCATTTATTTGTAATGAGGGAGACACATAAATGAAACAAAATATCCTTAAAACCCTTTAAGGGCACACATTTAGGCAATATTAAAAGATTTTTATCATATTGCATTAAGTGTCTGTAAAATTACTGCATGAATTTTGCTTACAGGAAAGCAGCATAATATATTAACGTCACATTAAACAAAATTTTCTGTTTATTCAGTCTGCATGAACATTTTTATTAATAACAGTTTTATTAAGTTCTATTTTTTTTACAACTTGATCACACAAAGCCTGTCCTATTATTCCTTAACTAAATAAGGTTCAACTCACTGAATCCACATTTTTTCCTTTTTCTTGCCTGTTTAAGCCTGTGAAGAAGGAAGAACTAAATAACATTTCCTCGTATTGTGAATTTTTGGCATTTAGACTAAATTTTGAAATCTTCTTACACAAATGAAAGAGAAGAAAAATAATCCCTCTAGTAAACCTTGCTGTGATATAATGGTAGTGCTTCAATGTAACTTTAATATTCAAAAGCACATATTGTTAAAAGCAGTGGCTAGAAGAGCAGAAGCAGTTCAGAAGAACTGTATAAACAAAAAAGACTATGCCCTTCATTACAGAACATTGGTTTTAGTTCACATCAGCAATCTAACAAGTCCAGTTAAAATTATAGTTAGAGAAACAAATTCAATATAAATGTTACAGCATACATAAGTGCAGGTTTGGAGAAAGCACATTAATTAAAATATAATTTAATTCTGAAAAGGTTGATGACTTTTTCACGAATTTCTTTTGTTTTAAGTCCATAAATGACTGGGTTTAAAGTTGGGGGGAAGATTAATGTTGACACCCCGAGGAATCTTCTTATGTGTTGCGGAACATTTTTTACTCTGTATGATATGATAGTAAAAAGGCCCAAACACTCCATCAAAAGAAAAACAAATAGATGTGTAGCACATGTCTGCAAAGCTTTTGCTTTAGTGTCTGACTGTTTGGAACTGAAGCATGCAAAAAGGATCCGAAGATATGTATAAAAAACCATTCCATTTGCTATTACTTGCGAAAGAGCACTTATAAAAAGACCATAAATGTTATTAATGGTTGTATCTTCACATACCAATGTCAACAAACTTGCATTATCACAGTAGGGGTGTAATATTTCGGATCGACAGTGGCGCAAACGTAAAAGAAGAATAAAAAGCACAGCTATTAAAACCACACAAGAAGACCAAACTAATGTGATTATTTTCATTATGTGAGCATTAGTCATAACAGTGTTGTAACGCAACGGGTAACATATAGCGATGTATCTGTCATAGGCCATCGCACTAAGAATAAACACTGTACCTGCTGCATAGATATGGATGAAAAACGCTTGTGCAATACAAGCTGAGAGCTGCATCCTTCTGCTGTTTGTCAGTATCTCCTTAATCAGCTGTGGAAAGAGTGCTGAAGAACCTATGAGGTCATTGATGGGAAGGTTCAGCAGGAAGAGATACATTGGCTCATGCAAAGATTTGTTCATAACAATGGTAAGAATTAGCGTAAGGTTGCAGAAAAGGATGATCATGTAGTTTAGGGTAGCAAAAAGGAATGCAGGGAAGATACCTTCATGAGAAATGTTAAAGCCATTTAGCTGTAAAACAGATGTGTTATATAGATTGGCCATTTTTAGCTCTTACATTTATGTTAAGTAATTCAGAGCATCAGAAGCTCTACATACACAGCATCAACTTCACAAACAAAATGATATCATTAAAGTTTAAGCATTTTACCTCTCTTTGAGCCCACAAGATTTACCTTACAATCCATACATCATATTTAGTATTTTAAACATACCTCAAAATGTTGTAGAATGAAACTTTAAAAAATGTAAACACAAAAGGAAATAAGCAGCCCTCTCCCCCAAACAAATTCATTCACCAGACAAAATTATTTTAAGATTGTAGCTAGTGATCAGCTGAGCTAGTGCACATCCTTTCAATGCCCAAATGGAAAGGGGTTGAGAAGTACTGGCATCTTTATAGGTCTAGTTAGGGCTAAACATCTGATTCTCAGGAGTGTTATGAGTTTTCAACAAGTTTTTCTTTGGCACTGCTTCACAAGGGATTTAAAAAAAAAAAAAACAACAACATGATAACAGTTAATAAACCAGATGCCTACATGTTAGCACAAGTAAAAATAATGCTTAGTTTCCAAATAGCTGTAAAAACGTATCAAATATTAACATCCCACTACTGACGATGTGTAGGATTTAGACTTCTGAGTTTCAGACTTTGGGTATTAGAGATGTTAGTTGTGCAAAAGTGGACATAAACAGAGGCAAATGTTCCCTACAGTGACAGTCATGATAAGAGGTGGCACATCACTTTTCTACATCTTTCAGGTTACTCTCAAGGAACAGGTTGTGCTGAAGGATTATTTAACAGGGTACTTTCTGTACTTACAGGTTACTTCTCAGAACTTGAAGGTTATTTTCCAGAACTTACAGGGGACTTTCCCACGACCCACAGGTGAAACAAACAAAGAAAAACACAACTCAAATTCATTAGTATCATAACAGAACCCCCCTATCATTGTCTCCCAATTTGACTGTGGACCTTCAGTTCACTTGGTTATGGGATTTCATGTATCCTGTGCCACCCAAAAACTTACACCCATTTACTATGTGACTGTTTCAAGGGCATTGTTGCACAGGCTGCACTTTGAGTCCTGTCCAATAAGGTAGGCCTACACTGATAATGTTCCCTGTTCCTGAGCAGCCCAAATTACAGCAGAGTCTTTGCATACTGTCCTTCAGTCCAGCTTTCTCTATCCCAGTCACTTCCTCTAGGTGCCAGTTGTACATGCCAAGCAGGCATGTGCATATCTTTCCATATTGGTTCCTATCAGTACTTCTCTGGCACACTGACTTTTCACTGACCGAGACAGTCATTTAGCAGACAGTCACTGAGGCCCATCTTTCGTATGTGCTCCAGAATCATTGGTGTTTAATTCTGCGTGGTGGCCTGATGCTCACTATTCCTTGATGCTATTCCTTCCTCTGAACATACAGTCTCAGTACACGGGTTTTGTGTAAAACCTATTATTGTGAGGAGATTCTTTGTCCTGATACCAATGACCACACTTACCTAATCCAGAAGACATCCCAGTGCTCTTGCTGTATATTCTGATTAGGTTGATCAGTGAGTCAATGTGTCACTCACTGTTGGCCAGAGGAGGCGTAGTAACTAGTTACATTCACTCATTTACAATTATGTTTACTACAAGTTACTTTTACTACAATCAATGTTTTTAAAAAGTAGTAGGAGTACTGTTAATAATATTTTAAAATAATGCTGATGTTACTTCAATGCAATGTATGGCTACTCTACATGTCATTAGAAATGTTTTACTTCACTGAAAGAATAACAAGCATGTTTTAACCAAAAAAAACATCTTTACAGCCTATCTTAAAAAGAGATTTCTTGTATGTATGCAACCTTTATTGTTCTAATGTTGTTTTCTATCTGCAAAGCCTGCTGTGCCATTTGGAGGTCAAATGAATACACATCATATATTGTCACTGAAAATACTCTGCACTGTTCTATGTACAAGTAGTATGTACATAGAACATTACCTACTTAGCTTTCTCATGTAAAAAATCATATTTGGAAATGTGTGTTTCTTCTTGCAAGGATTATGATTACTGATTAATGCATATTTATCAAAAATTATAATAAAAATCATAATTCAGGAAATTAGTTTCTCAACCAAAAATCATTGCTTACAAATATAAATCAGAGATGTCCTCTGGTGTTGTGATTATGGGCTCAAAGCACTTTATAATTACAATAAGTTCATTATCATTAATAATTATTAACCAATACCACACTAAAAGTCACTGTTTAAT
Source organism: Crenichthys baileyi (assembly GCA_036173005.1). Classification (NCBI taxonomy): domain Eukaryota; kingdom Metazoa; phylum Chordata; class Actinopteri; order Cyprinodontiformes; family Goodeidae; genus Crenichthys; species Crenichthys baileyi. Next base: position 21,316 of record JAHHUM010001898.1, on the reverse strand, counting down.
CAGCTGCTCCACTGATCGGTGGGGGAACTTTGACCTTTTTTGACAGATAAATCACTCCACGAAATCCACGAAATAAACACAAACGCGTCTCTTTATATATGTGAAAATGTATTGACCATATAACAATACAATTACTATTCTAGTCCAAAAATCTTCACCTAACTGAATATGCAACTTTCTACAGAAGAAAATGACTATCTAAAAATAATAATAAAAGAACATATATGCACATAGAGTGTCTATGAAAATTAAACCAGCAGTTTTATGGACAAAATGTGCAATTCGGGTTAAGTGGAGCAGAACCACTGTACAGGGCAGCCTTCTTGGTGCGCTGATGCGGCGATCAGCTGGTAGAACGGTGGACTGCGCCCTTAGCCACTAACAGCTGATTACCCCAAATCTCGAACAAAGGGTCATAAAACTCTAAGGCGGGAACTCAGTGGAAAAGCTCAAGTAATAAAACTGGGACAAAGGAGTGGTCAGGCCACGAGGCCCAGACCGCACCTACTTTGAATGAAAAACTTTTAAAGGTCCAACTTCTAACTCCTGGCTGATTTGGGATCAGCCGGACAAAACATTAACATGCACCTTGCTGATCGCATCCGCGCTCCGCAATCAAGCTACACTTGCACTGCAAATCAAATAGCTTAGCATAAAATACTTCAATCATTATTGCATGCAACAAGTTGATAGCTTGGATTAACTACTGGTGATTCTAAATCACCTTAAACTATGCCTCACCCTGCCCAGACCTCTAAATGCACCTATCCGATTTAATATAAAAAGAACAAAATTGCTTTGACGTTGATTTCTCTTCACCAGTTTAAGGATAGGTCGTAGGTCTAAAAAAAAACGAGGGGGTGGGAACCAGAGTGTCACGGTAAGCTTCTCATCCGTCCAAAACGGGAAAATATGAGTAACCATTGCAGTCGACTGAATCAACAAGGGGTCTCCTTGGAAATATACCTCTGTTGGTTTTCACCTGCGCCAGAGTGTCGGCGGGGTCTTCAATCGGTTTATGAATCTTCTGACCTTGTATCAGACAGAACTCAGCTTTCAAGCTCTTCCGGGAATGGCCATGTGAAGGAAAAGTTTGCCTGCGAGCTTTTGTCTCTCCAGAGATGCGCCTCGGTTGCGTCGACCCATGAGACACGCTGGAAATGGAAATGGCAACGAAAGTTTGGTTTCCGCGGGTTTCATAATCCCGGGTGACGTCAGAGCTGTGACGCCTGTGGAGCTGCGCATGTCGAACTGCGCAGCCTAGTCAGTCCGTCCAACCAAAATGGATGACCCCAACACTTCTGCTTGATTTTTTTTTGTTTTGTAATGATAATTTTTTTCTCCTTCTTATTTTTTTTATTATTTTAGGATTTGCAACTTTTTATTTTTCTGTCTGATTGCATCATTTGATGTTATGATCAAATAGTTACTCAATACTGGAGTAGCCTTTTTACCAAATAACGTTTTACTCTTACTTGAGTAATTTTTTCAGATGATTACTTTTTGCTTCTACTTGAGTAAAAATATAATGAAGCAGCACTAGACTACTTGAGTACAATTTTTCACTACTCTTTCCACCTCTGTTGTTGATGTTTAGCATGATGTCATCCATTTAGAGGATGTGACTGATGGTCACTCCACAGTGAAGCTGGTGTTTATAGACACTGTGATGATCTGGTTGAGGGGGTTCAGATCTGTGCGGAAGAGAGGTGCAGACAGAGCATCATCTTGGTACATGTCGTACTTAATGGTGATTTGTGCAATTAGGTTTTCATGAAGGATCTCAGTGTCTTAATGATTTTCTACATTTCCAAGCTCTACAGGATCTTAGTATTTGGCGCCAAATCATAGACTTTTTTTGTAGTAAATCTAGGCAGTGCAGTGGTTTGTATGTCTGGGAATTCTTTACTGAGGGACTGTTTGGTTCTGGTGCTTTGTTCCTCAGATGATACTGCCAATTCCATTCATTGTTAATACTTTAAATTAAGGCAAAAGTGTAATAAAAATATAACAATGTACTATTAGTTTCATTAATTTAGTTTAAAATATTTTTTTATAAATAGTCTGTTAGGTATAAAATATGTCTGCTACATTACCCTAACAGATGTACAAATTTTACAACCCTGTCCTGCTAAGGTACTTTATATATATGTGGTTTTTATTTATGAAATAAATGTTAACCCATCACCACCAAAGAATTCCCAGATAGTGGCAATGCATGACTGAGAAACATACGTACACACAGCATTTGTTGTTGAAAGAAACTTTTATTGCTCTGCAAAAAAGAAACAAATAAACAATCACGAGTTAACAAACACAAACTTGCAAAATATTAAAACATGCATAATATTAGGTAAATTATATATTTTTAATATTAACTACAATAATTATTGCCACATCACATGAAATGGCAAACAGAAGGCAATATTTCATTCACCTTTCACATGAAATAATTGCACAAATAACATTTGTATATGCATTTGGTGCTTTAGACCTGGACTAATCCGATGACATCAATTTTTTGTTTCAAAAGTCAACCATGAGTTTCAAAAGTTATACACAATAAAACTCCTTCCTCATACTTGAAAGGAGACAGGACCTGACCCAATAGTTAACACTGACCAAATATTTTTGTTGATAAAACCTTCTCAGGGATGCCCAAGTCCAGTCCTCAAGAGCTACTGTCCTGCAATTTTAGATGTATACCTTGTCCAACACACCTGAATCAAGTCAATGACTTGTTACCATGCCTCTACAGAGTTAAATGGCTGCTGCTGAAGAAATTCAGCCATCTTATTCAGGTGTGTTTGTGCAGGAATGCCTCTAAAAGTTCCAGGATAGTAGCTCTCAAAGACTGGATTTGGGAATCCCAGTCATGGTTTATATAGTCAGCTATACTAACTGAAAATAAGTCAGAATGACTGCTTCTAAATCTGTAGAGATATCTGCTTTCTAGGCATAACGTCTATACATATCTTTTTTCTGCTACTTAATAATTTATTTAGTCTCATGTACATCTATTCAGAGCAACTGTTGAGCAGGTCATGCAGTGGCAACAAGTTCTGGTGAGCTTTGGAATAATAAAGAAAAAGAAAAGAAAATCATGTGATTGTCAATACTAAGCAGCAGCATAATTCCAAAACTTTATTCCCAAATATTTAAAGAGCTATGTGACAAAACGAAATAGGTGTCACAGAATTATCATAAAATCAACACAAAAAAAGGAAGCTACTTTGTTGACCCCACATGCCTTGTTAGAAACATTATCATACTTTCTTTTAGTTCTTTTGTCTTAAATCCATATATTATTGGATCTAAGATTGGTGGAAAGATCAGAATAGACACTCCAAAAGCCCTTCTCAAAAAGGGGGACACATCCTGAAAGCGATGAGAGAAGATTGTAAAGGTGATATTAATTTGCAGGACTGAAAAACAGAACTAAATGGGTGCCACACATTTGAACAGCTTTTTTCCTGGCATCGATACTATTAGTGATGTACGCACATGTAAATCTGTGCATATGTAATGGCTATAACTAACATTGAACTTCCAACAAGCATGAACGTTATGAATATTCCATAATAGTTGCTCACGCTGGTGTCCCTGCAGGCTAGTTTTAAAAAGATGAATTGTTACAATATAAAATCTACTATATTTGTCCTGCAAATGTTAAACCATAAAGTTAAAAAAAACAATGTTGTTATAATTAAGAAAACCAAAACCCACAGAAGAATGATGATTTGAATCACTAAATTTGAAGTCATGGTAGCATTATACTTTAGTGGATTACATATTGCAATGTATCTATCATATGCCATAGCATTTAATACCAGAAGGTTTCCAGTACCAAATAAATGAATGAGAAACGCTTGAGTTATACATGCAGGAGGGGAGATCATTCTGTTCTGTGTCAAAATGCTGAAAACAAGGTGAGGAAAAAACACCGATCCACCTAGAATTTCACTAATGGGCAGATTAACAAGCAAGAGAAACATGGGTTTATGTAGTTTTTTACACTCTGCAATTGTCAATATTACCCAAGGATTGCAGAATACAATAATACTGGGTTGCCAGTATTAGAAGTTCCACTTGAGATGAATTAGCAGACATATTTTAGTCCTTTTTTATCTGTTGCTGCAAGGAATTGCAGCCTTTATCTTTCCCGTTAATGTTATATTTTGACCTGGAAGAAATACTATTTTTATAAAGCCATACCTGCATTCGGTGAAATGTTTAACACCTGTGAGCTCATACTTTGTGAAGTCCATTTTCTCATCATCACCCTTACTGTCATGTGGAAAGTTCTTTTCTCTAATATATAGTTATTCACATTGTGATTTCATAAAGACGTAAAATAACATGAAGTAAATTAAAAGAATCATGACAGTACAATGAATAAAATAAAGGCAACATGTACCTTTATAAACAAGAACTTTGGCAATTGCACAAATAGAATATTTTTTATTCATTTACTTATTTTTCTATAAGTTTCATGTTCACAAGCAAACCTTTCATACTCAATAAAATGGAGAAAGCTTTGTCCAAACCAACAAATTATGGTATAGATAGTTGTTAATATGCCATCTTTGTAATACACAAAACAGAAAAAAAAATTACATCATGTTAAAGTGTTTCTTAAACATATAACAATATAATATTAAGTTGTCATTAGGTTTCACTTTTTTGCTGAATATGTTTAGACCTGAAGCCGGCATGTCTTGTTTTCACATTGGCTGTAAGACAATTCAGCAAATTATCAGTAATATCAAGTGGGAAAACATCCATTAGCTGCCATAGCTTGAGCTTTGCTTCTCCACAGTAAAAGTATTTATTTCATAAGACCCACAATATAGACCTACAGGTTACACATAGCAGTCTAGGAAACAAGGAATTCTTTAAATCTTCCTTGTTCTATCCCAAACAGCCTAACTGTGCCAATAGATGTCAGCCAATCGGTTTGCTTTCTACCTTTTTGGATTGCTAGTGGAATACAAATGCAGCCTTAATTTGTATTTATTATATAATAACATCATGTATGGTGCGTTCAGACCGACCGCAATTCCAGTGAATTTTTCGCCTCATTCACGTGCAGTCGCTCGCCTGACATTTCGCCAGCAATTCACGTGGCCAACGGGAGACAACGCTCCACTCGCTTTACCGCATCATCAAATAGTAGGAGCTTCTATCTGCTGCTCAACATGGCAGACCTAGATTTTACAGAGGAACTTACTGTGCTTTATTTATCGAAAGCTGAACAACGCCACGGGCGTCGATGTCTCTGGATTCACCAGACTCTCCAGAGACGGAACCAGATTGGAGAGTACCACCACCTACTCCAGGAGCTGCGTCAGGATGACGTTTACTTTCAGTGGTACTTCTGTCTATCCAGGACCCAGTTTGAGGACCTGCTGTGTGTCACGTTGAGTGACGAATTAGCCTCCAGGACACCAACGACAGCCACTGTATCCCCGCTGCAGAACACCTGTCCATCTGTCTTCGGTGAGTAAATATATCTCAGCTCAATAGAACGCTGTGTGTGAAGGCCACATGTGTGCTTCACAACTTCATGCATGCCTTATTGAAGAGTCCTTTTCAGAACTAAATTTCAATGGCTTTTTCAAAGCCACCCACAAACCTCTTAAGAGCAAACCTTCCTTCATCCAATGTGTACATGAATGTTTCTGTCTTTTTTTATAGGTGATGTTTGCCGATTGTAGGTATTGCTTTCCATTCTTTCTTTGCAGGGACTGCACTGAGTGATTTGCAACGCAAATTGACAGAAATGTTCAGATTTTTCAACTCCAGCGAAATTTGCTCCGCGTCCATCGCGGGTTTTGCTTCGCTCTCTCTTTGCTCTTTTTGCCCTAATCGCGTCATTGGCGGTTGGTCTGGAAGCATCAAAGCAGCAGAGAATGTATTCTTGAAGTCTTTCATCACTTTGGTAAGACACAAAACATTTGACACAAGAACTGCCTTGTTATGTCATGTTTTTTATTTAAACACTGTCATCTTAAAAACATTCAGGATATGGTAGTGAACTGTATCTTGTCGACTTTAAATATGTCTATTCAATTGAATAATAAAATAATTAATAATAATAAAAAACTAATAAAACAGCATATCTTTACATTTAAAATGCTTTTTCTGGAAATTAACTAATGAGGCCTTTGCATAAATAATTTTGTCATGACACCTCAGATATTTTAACATATTTAACTTTTCTACAGTTGTTTAAAATAAGAAAACATAAAAAAAACTTTAATCTGGCAAAGATTGCATGGAGGGATGCGCTTAGCACTGGAAAGGGAAGGATCAAGCACAGAAACTAAAATGACTTAAAGATTTTTATACTGATACACTCACCGGCCACTTTATTAGGTACACCAACTGCTCGTTAACGCAAATTTCTAATTAGCCAATCCCATGGCAGCAACCCAATGCATTTAGGCATGTAGACATGGTCAAGACGATCTGCTGCAGTTCAAACCGAGCATCAGAATGGGGAAGAAAGTTGATTTAAGTGATTTGAAAGTGGCATGGTTGTTGGTGCCAGATGAGCTGGTCTCAGTATTTCATAAACTGCTGATCTACTGGGATTTTCAAGCACTACCATCTCTAGGGTTTACAGAGAATGGTCCGAAAAAGAGAAAATATCCAGTGAGCGGCAGTTCTGTGGGCACAAATGCTTTGTTGATGCCAGAGGTCAGAGGAGAATGGCCAGAGTGGTTCGAGCTGATAGAAAGGCAACAGTAACTCAAATAACCACCCGTTACAACCAAGGCATGTAGGAGAGCATCTCTGAATGCACAACACGTCGAACCTTGAGGCGGATGGGCTACAGCAGCAGAAGACCACACCGGGTGCCACTCCTGTTAGCTAAGAACAGGCTAGAACTAAGGCTAGGCTTAAAACTTTCCTTTTTGATAAAGTTTATAGTTAGAGTGGCTTAGGTTATCCTGAGCTATCTTCCTTATTTTACCTCCGTCTTCTTCTCCCCTTGTAGGATGGAGTAAGGGGGAGTCAGGTTTAGCCTAAACCGGCTCAGTTATGGTTGAGGTGCAAACACACCCTCCATTTCTGCTACCTGTATGACCCCCCTCTTTTTTCCAATGGTTATGGTCAATCTGACAGAGAGAGGTATCCCAATCGTTGTGGTTTTTAGTGTAACAATGGCCATCAGTGGGCTCTAGATGGACAAACTGTCTACTTTTAAGACTAGGCTTAAAACTTTCCTTTCTGATAAAACTTATAGTTAGAGTGGCTTAGGTTATCCTGAGCTATCTCTGTAGCTATGCTGCTATAGGCTTAGGCTGCTGGAGGACATAATGACCACTTTCACCCTCTTCGCTACATTCTCACACTACTCTTCAATTTTGCATTATTTGCTGTTATTTCAGCTTTTAACTTTCTTCTCTCTCTTTTCTCTTCCTAGAAGCTACACCTGGCCTGACTCTGTGTCTACCTGTGACAACTTTCTGGAGAGGGGAATCCTCCAAGCTTCTGCTGGCAACAACTTAATGCTCACCCTCTACCGATGATCCACATTGCCCTGTCTTTCAGTGTTTAACCCTTTCTCTCTCCTAGACATAGCTACTGACTGAGCTTTTACTGTAACTAACTCTATGTGCTCTCTTCAGACTCTAACATTGAAAACTGGCTCAGAGTTTATCTGTTCTTTCTTTCTAGGTGAAACGACTAAAGGAGCTACATCCATTAACATTTACCTTTTCCTTCCCATAGAAGGTACTCCTGGATCAGTGCTTCTTTGTTCTCTTTGTGTCTCTGCTCTGTTCTCTCAAAGCCCCAGTCGGTCGTGGCAGATGGCCGCTCACATTGAGCCTGGTTCTGCTGGAGGTTTCTTCCTGTTAAAAGACTTTTTCCTCTCCACTGTCGCTACATGCATGCTCAGTATGAGGGAATGCTGCAAAGTCAACGCCAGTGACTGTCCACTGTCTCTACATGCTCATCCGGAAGGAGCGAATGCTGCAAGTCACTGACTGGATGCAATCTGCTGGGTTTCCTTAGATAGACAAACTTTTTATCCAATTTGAATAAATAACAGAATCTGACTGCACTGTTCAATGATTCGGATTAATTGTAATGCATGTACCTGACTTTTGTGAAGTGCCTTGAGACGACATGTGTTGTGAATTGGCGCTATATAAATAAATTGAATTGAATTGAATTGAATTGAATTGAATTGAATTGAATTGAATTGAATTGAATTGAATTGAAACTGAGGCTACAATTCAAAAAGGCTCACTAAAATTGGACAATAGAAGATTGGAAAAACGTTGCCTGGTCTGATGAGTCTCAATTTCTGCTGTGACATTCGGATGGTAGGGTCGGAATTTGATGTCAACAACATGAAAGCATGGATCCATCCTGCCTTGTATCAACGGTTCAGGCTGGTGGTGGTGGTGTAATGGTGTGGGGGATATTTTCTTGGCGCACTTTGGGCCCCTTAGTACCAATTGAGCATCGTGTCAATGCCACAGCCTACCTGAGTATTGTTGCTGACCATGTCCATCCCTTTGTGACCACAGTGTACCCATCTTCTGATGGTTACTTCCAGCAGGATAACGCGCCATGTCATAAAGCACGAATCATCTCAGACTGGTTTCTTGAACATGACAATGAGTTCACTGTACTCCAATGGCCTCCACAGTCACCAGATCTCAATCCAATAGAGCACCTTTGGGGTGTGGTGGAACGGGAGATTCGCATCATGGATGTGCAACCGACAAATCTGCAGCATCTGTGTGATGCTATCATGTCAATATGGACCAAACTCTCTGAGGAATGTTTCCAGTACCTTGTTGAATCTATGCCACGAAGGATTGAGGCAGTTCTGAAGGCAAAAGGGGGTCCAACCCGGAACTAGCAAGGTGTACCTAATAAAGTGGCCGGAGTGTGTATAACAGTTCCCATGAAATTTCAAAATTGGCCTTCATACAGCAGCAAATTCTATACTAACTTGTTTAATTGTGTATTTGTTTAGAGGTGCACTAATCGGAATTTTGTGGCTGATTTCAAATATTCAGTTTTTGTAAAACTTTGGGTTTCACTATTAAACAACAAAGACAAAATAATTATGGACCGGACATTTTACACCGGCTTTGGCATCTTATCTTAGGAACTAGCATGATTAGCTAGCATTACAAAAACAGCAGGCACTGTGTGTTCCCAGAAAATCCATAACTTTCAAATGCTGTATGTTTAATAGGGAACAGATGTTGAAAGCCTAAAAGGCATAAAACAAAGCAAATTTGCTATACTCTAATAATTTGCTCACTCTCTCGCTGCTTAAATTCACCATTGACATGCTGCCGAAAATACTGTTTTCTTTAAATAACTTATTACTCTTTGGTACTTCCACTGATCGAAAAAAGGCTTGATGTCAGGGCCAATCAAACTGAAAATCAGCCAATTCCAGTCAATATAGGAAAATATTTACAGTAATCCCAATATCCATCTATACATTGTTTATACAGTGGCTTGTAAAAGTATTCATAGCCCTTGAACTTTTCCACATATTGTCACATTCCTATGGAAGCAAATGTGTCCCAATATTCAGTTTAAAATGGATTAATAAAATGCTTTTTCATTTTGAAAATTAAGCTGCAGTTTTTGACTCATAAATAAAATTTAAAATAAATCCTTCAAACTGCATATGCCATTTTCTTCTCCAAGACTGCTCAATTTTATTCAAGTCAAAATTAAAATGATGAATAAAATAACGTTTAATATTTTATTTTCAAAAAATGTCTCAGCAAAAAGTGACCAAAATTCATTTTGAAATGTCAAATTTGAAAATTAAAATGTATTAACAGAAATGCTTTTTCATTTTAAAGTCATAGCTGCATTTTTGACTCATAAATGAAATTGCTAATAGATCTTTCAAACTGCATTGTCATTTTCTTCTTCAAGACTGCTCATTGTGTGACACAACTAAAGAGAAAACTAAGAGGAAAATGCTTTTTCGTTTTTTATGCCCGCGCCCACAAAATGTGTTCCATAAATCAAATTGACTTTGCAATTCGCAATTTGTTGCCACTGAGTAATGTCAGTGGCAACTCTTCTGCTCCTGCCCCAGAACGTGGCAAGAAGAAAGCAATTGTTAAAAGAAAACCATAAGAAGTCCCGTTTTGCAGTTTGCCAGAAGCCGTGTTGGGGACAAGTAAGACAAAGTAGGTGCTTTAGTCAGACGAGGCCAAAATTGGACTTTGGACAATTTGCAACAAAATGCAAATTGGACAAAATGCAAAACACTATGATTGGTGGAGAACTAACACTACACATCATACTGAACACACCATCCCCTCTATCAATTATGGTGGTGGCAGCATCATGCTCTGGGAGTGCTTCTCTTCAGCAGGGACAGGGAAAGTGGTCAGAGTTGATGGGAAGATGGATGAAGCCAAATACAGGGCAATCTTGGAAGAAAACCTGTTGTAATCTGCAAAAGACTTGAGATTGGGGCCAGAGCTACAATGGAAACATATTAATGCATTAGAATGGCCAAGTCAAAGTCCAGACCCAAACCCAATTGAGAATCTGTGGCAAGATCTGAAAACTGCTGTTCACAAACGCACTCCATCTAATCTGACTGAGCTTGAGCTGTTTTGCAAAGACGAATGGGCAAAAAGTTCAGTCACTGGATGTGCAAAGCTGGTAGAGACTGCTGCAAAAGGTGATTGTACAAAGTATTGCCTCAGGGGGCTGAATACTTTTGCACACTGCCCTTTTCAGTTTTTTATTTGTAAAAAATAATAAATCATGTATAATTTTCTTTCTACTTCACAATTGTTTACCACTATGTGTTCGTCTGTCACATAAAATTCCAATAAAATATGTTTGTTTGTGGTTGTAATGTGACAATACTTGGAAATGTTCAAGAGGTATGAATACTTTTTCAAGCCACTGTATCTATGGGGGTGGTATCCATCACAGCTCATCACAGGACAAACAACCATTTATATACACACTCATACCTAAGGGCAATTAAGAGAACCCAGTTAACCTAGCTGTTGTTTTTAAACTGTGGGAGAAAGCCGGAGTACCCTGAGAGACCCCACACATGCACATGGAGAACATACAATCTCCATGCAGAGAGACACCAGGCCGGGATTCAAACCCAAGACCTTCTTGCTGCATGGCAATAGTGCTACCAACTGCATTACCATACAAACCTCTAATCCTGACATGTTCAGGATTTTTTTTTTTTTTTTTTTTGTTAATGTTATTAAGAAAATGTAATGCGGTGGGGTTATTGCTGAAGTTTGGAAGATCTATGATTTACACTCAAAGACCAAATTTAACAAACTTGTTGACTCAGAATGAACAATACCACACTGTACTTAGTTATGTTTCGACTTACTTATCACCTTTTTAATCTATCTGGCAAAGAAAAATTAATAATATGGATATTGCCTGAACAACATATTAAACACACAAACAAGTTTGACAAAATAAATATAATCGTTGCTTTTCATTTATTTTTTGTAATATAATTTTATTCATTGCTAAAACTGATGTTTTTGCCAGCTTATTTGTAATAATATTCAGTGAAAAATGATTCACTCAAGGAGTGATTATTATCCTGAAAAGTGATCATTATCCTGAAAATGCAAATTCAGATTTTAATTATTTTGATTAGAATACCTTCAAATATGTAATATAATGGCCTAATTTAAACTCATGCGGAAAACTGCACTGACCCCACTCATATGAGCTTTTTTTTAAGATCTGCAGGGTACTTACTATGTGTTTTAAAAAACATAGATTTTCAACTTGAACTTTGTTTTAGAAAGTTGGATTTTATTATGTTATCAGCATATCTGAATTTGTTTATTTACATTGTTTTGTTTAAAATCCAGTTTTCTTTTACAGTATATGAAAAACAAAACACAGTTCAAACAAGATTAAAGATTATATTTGGTTTTAGTCCATTTAAGGTGTTTGACATGTAGTAATTTCTGTCTGACATGTTAAATTAAGGACAAAAACAATTTATAATAGTATACACAGCAAGTAAAAATCAAAAATTAAAATAAAAGAATAAAAACATGGTGAAATGAAAACAGCCTTTTCATACACAGTTATAAAAACACAAGGGACAAGAGGAAATTGTTCTTCAAGAACATTTACATGTCATGACTTCCATTTTTTAACAAGATTAGATTTCTGCCTTGTTTTCATGGTGGCTGTATACAAAATTAAGAAATTAATAGATGTATACTGTGATCTGAGTGAAATTTAGAAGGATAATCTGCTCTTGAAGATGCTCAGGAATGTTCTGCGTATTTCACTGGTATACAGGCCGTACACAATAGGATTAATCAGTGGAGGTAAAAGAAACATTAGCATCCCCATTACCTTTTGTAAATCCAAGGAAATGTTTTTGAACCTATGTGATAAAACTGTGAAAGTTCCTGCCACCTCAAATATGACAAGAATAACCAACTGTGCAACACACGTGTTCACTGCTTTTGTCTTTGTGTCAGATTGCTTCCTACTCAAACATGCGATCAGAATTTTAAAGTAGGAATATGCCTGAATAGACATACTTAGAGCTTGTATGAAGGCCGTGTTAAACAGCCCAACTATGTTATTGACAGTTGTGTTTCCGCACGTGAGCTTCAGGAGAGACGGGTTGTCACAAAATACGTTCAGTATAACAGATCTACATCTGGGGAGCTTTGACTGAAGAGAAAATAGTGATAGGATAAAGACAAAGTCAAAACCCCAAACGAGGCAAATAATAAGAGCAACCACTCTTGGGGTCATGACAGAGCTGTAGCGTAGTGGCATACAGATGGCAATGTAACGATCAAAGGACATTGCCGCAAGAACAAACAGAATTCCACCGGCACACATGTGCAGAAGGAAAGCTTGTAGAACACAGAGAGGATAAGAAACTTCATGAGTCTCTGTAACAATATCTGAAAGTATTTTTGGTAGCATAGTGGTTATTCCTATTAGATCATTTAGGGGTAGACTAATCAGGATAAAATACATGGGCTTGTGAAGGTTCTTCTTCAGAAAAATCAAAGACATCAGAGTCAGATTGCAGAACATACCAAACAAGTAAATGGCTAGACCAAACAAAAATATTAAATACTTTCCTCCAGGTGGAATAAAGAATGACTCCAGGGTTAGTTGAGAGCTAATTTCGAATGAGTTGTTTTCCATTCTCAATGAAATCGATCGAGAAAGAGAACAATCATCGACACCCATTATTAGAAATCAAGCCAGAATCTGAAGTCACAGTTGACACAATTCATGTTTCGATAAGTGGCAAACTGGAATATTGCTAACAGCCCTGCATGGATTGCTTTATTGTTTCTCCTCTGCTCATTTCCATCACTTTTCACCTCAGGGATTATCAGTGGCTTTGCAGGATAAACAATAATGTGATGGGTGAAATGCTTTAGATCAGCAGTTCAGAAACATTTTCTAACCAGTATCCCATTGTTAAATACTTTTCAAAGTAATACCTTACCAACAGACCTTTCTAAACAGTAGTAGCACTAATCTCCATTAGCATTACATGATTTATGTAAGGTTGCAGTTTAAATACGCATTCCATTTAACATCAGTAGTTAAAATTTCTAAGTTTCTAGTTGGAAAAATTAACAGGTCCCACTGAAGTCAAAATAATGTAAAAAAAAAATGAAGGTTTCTCAGCAAGCACTGCTTCAAAGTCAAATTTCGCTGCCCTTTAGATAAAAAGTTAATGAAAGCTGGAGTAAAACAGCTTGCTTGGTCTTATTAACAATTTGTATGTCATGAAAGCTATCACACACCGTATTTAACAGCTTTTAGTGAACTGTTAGAAAAATGTGATCGTTATGATGTTAATATCTTATATTATTTTACCTTTGTAATTATACAGCATTAAAGTTTCATTACTTCCTTCATCCTTCATGACGACCATTAAATCGAGGCACGTGACGTCGCCCGGTACGGCGGAGCCTGGGTCCCAACCTGGAGCCAGGCCTGGGGTCGGGACTCGTCGGAGAGCGCCTGGTGGCCGGGTTGCTCCTCGCAGGACCCGGTTGGGCCAAGCCCGAACGAGAGACGCGAGGCCATCCCCCAGTGGGCCCACCACCTGCAGGGGGAACCGTGAGGGACCGGTGCAAAGAGGATTGGGTGGCGGACGAAGGTGGAGACCTCAGTGGCCCGATCCCCGGATGCTTAGGCTGGCTCTAGGGACATGGAATGTTACCTCGCTGGGGGGGAAGGAGCCTGAGCTTGTGTGGGAGGTCGAGAGATATCGACTAGAAATAGTCGGGCTCGCCTCCACGCACAGCGTGGGCTCTGGAACCCATCTCCTTGAGAGGGGCTGGACTCTCTTCTACTCTGGAGTGGCCCACGGGGAGAGGCGGCGGGCTGGGGTGGGTTTGCTTGTTGCCCCCCGCTCAGCCGTCTCATGTTGGGGTTTACCCCGGTGGATGAGAGGGTCGCATCCCTGCGGCTTTCAGGTCGGGATAGGTCTCTGACTGTCGTTTCGGCCTACGGGCGAGCGGTAGTGCGGAGTACCCGGCCTTTTCTTGGTGTCCCTGTCAGGGGTGCTGGATAGTGCCCCTCCCGGGACTCCATTATTCTGCTGGGGTACTTCAACGCCCACGTGGGAAACGACAGTGACACCTGGAGAGGCATGATCGGGAGGAATGGCCTCCCCGATCTGAATCCGAGTGGTGTTTTGTTATTGGACTTCTGTGCTAGTCACGGATTGTCCATAATGGAACACCATGTTCAAGCATAAGGGTGTCCATCAGTGCACTTGGCACCAGGACACCCTAGGCAGGAGGTCAATGATCGACTTTGTTGTCGTATCATCAGACCTTCGGGCCCCGATGTTTTGGACACTCGGGGGGAAGAGAGGGGCTGAGCTGTCCACTGATCACCACCTGGTGGTGAGTTGGAACCGCTGGAGGAGGAGAAAGCCGGACAGACTTGGCAGGCCCAAGCGCATAGTGAGGGTCTGCTGGAACGCCTGGCGGAGCCCTCGGCCAGGATGTATTCAACTCCCACCTCCGGAGAGGCTTTGACCAGATTTCCGGGGGATGTCGGAGACATAGAGTCCGAGTGGACCATGTTCCTCCGCATCTATTGTCGATGCTGCTGCCCGTAGCTGCGGCCGTAAGGGTCTGCAGTGCCTGTCGCGGCGGCAATCCCAGAAATCCGGTGGTGGACACCGGGCAGTAAGGGATGCTGTCAAGCTGAAGAAGGAGTCCTATCGGCTGTGGTTTGGCTTGTGGGACTCCTGAGGCGGCTGATTTTGGGTACCGTGAGGCCAAGCATGCTGCGGCCCGGGCTGTGGCAGAGGCAAAAACTCGGGGCCCGGGAGGAGTTCGGTGAGGCCATGGAGAAGGACTACCGGTCGGCCCCGAAGCGATTCTAGCAAACCGTCCGGCGCCTCAGGAGGGGGAAGCAGTGCTTCGGCAAACACTGTTTTATGGGGGGGATGGAGGCTGCTGACCTCGGACTGGGGACATTATCGGGGGCGGTGGAAAGGAGTACTTCGAGGATCTCCTCCAATCCTGCCATCACGCATTCCCTGGTGGAAACAGAGGCTGGGGATCGGGTTGGACTCTTTCATCACCCAGGCTGAAGTCACCGAGGTGGTTAAAAGGCTCCGCGGTGGCAAGACTTCGGGGGTGGATGAGATCCGCCCTGAGTACCTCAAATCTCTGGATGTTGTGGGGCTGTCATGGTTGACACGCCTCTTCAACATTGCATGGCGGTCAGGGACAGTGCCTCTGGACTGGCAGACCGGGGTGGTGGTCCCCCTTCTTAAGAAGGGCGACCGGAGGGTGTGTTCCAACTACAGGGGGATCACACTCCTCAGCCTCCCTGGTAAGGCCTACGCCAGGGTATTGGAGTCCAGCTGGAGACCAGCTCTATACCCTCTACAGGGTACTCGAGGGCTCATGGGAGTTTGCCCAACCGGTTCACATGTGTTTTGTGGACCTGGAGAAGGCATTCGACTGTGTCCCTCGTGATGCCTTGTGGGGGGTGCTCCAGGAGTATGGAATCGGGGGCCCTTTATTAGGGGCCATCCGGTCCCTGTACGAGCGGAGCAGGAGTTTGGTCCGCGTTGACGGCACTAAGTCGGACCTGTTCCCAGTGCATGTTGGACTCCGGCAGGGCTGCCCTTTGTCACCGGTCCTGTTCATAACTTTTATAGACAGGATTTCTAGGCGCAGCCAAGGGCCGGAGGGGGTCTGGTTTAGGGACCAGTGGATTTCGTCTCTTCTTTTTGCAGATGATGTGGTCCTGGTGGCCCCCTCTAGCCAAGACCTACAGCATGCGCTGGGGCAGTTCGCAGCCGAGTGTGAAGCGGCTGGGATGAAGATCAGCTCCTTCAAGTCAGAGGCCATGGTACTCAACCGGAAAAGGGTGGCTTGTCCTCTTCAGGTTGGAGGGGAGTTCCTGCCTCAAGTGGAGAAGTTCAAGTATCTCGGGGTCTTGTTCACGAGTGAGGGAAGAATGGAGCGGGAGATTGACAGACGGATCGGTGCGGCTGCCACAGTAATAGGGGCGCTGTGCCGGTCCGTTGTGGTGAAGAGAGAGCTGAGCCGAAAAGTGAAGCTCTCGATTTACCGGTCGGTCTACGTTCCTACCCTAACCTATGGCCATGAACTTTGGGTCATGACCGAAAGAACGAGATCCCGGATACAAGCGGCTGAAATGAGCTTCCTCCGTAGGGTGGCCGGGCACTCCCTTAGAGATAGGGTGAGGAGATCGGCCATTTGGGAGGGGCTCGGAGTAGAGCCGCTGCTCCTCCACATCGAGAGGAGCCAGTTGAGGTGGCTCGGGCATCTATACCGGATGCCTCCTGGACGCCTTCCTCGGGAGGTGTTCCAGGCACGTCCCACCGGGAGGAGGCCCAGGGGACGGCCCAGGACACGCTGGAGGGACTATGTCTCTCGGCTGGCCTGGGAACGCCTTGGGCTCCCCCCGAAGGAGCTGGAGGAGGTGTCTGGGGAGAGGGACGTCTGGGTGTCTCTGCTGAGTCTGCTGCCTGCTGCCCCCCGCGATCCGGTTCCGGATAAGCGGAAGACGACGAGTACGAGTATGAGTACTTTGTATACTAGCAGGGGGAGAATTGGAGATAAATAGTGACACATTATCTTTCATTATATCATTAAAATGATCATTATATCTACATTGTTTCCTTGCTTATCTAATCTAACTGATTGCCCTTCTACAGTTCATCGTTCTCTATAATTGATTTATTTTTCTTTTTGTAATTACCTATAATTAGTTATTTTATCTGATGGTGTCCTTGATTTGTTCGTGTTAATCATTTCACTGTATTTTTTCCAGTGGTTAAACACCTTTCTGTTTTCATTGCTTATACACAATATTTCTTCATAAAAACATTTTAAATTATCTTCTTTTAGTTACCAAATGGACAAGCTGTTGGATGTCATGATTATTTTAACTTTGGAGACCTTCAGCAAGTATTCAAAGACCAAGCTTGTTTGTCCAAATGATCTTTGAGGTCAGCTTTCTAAGCAGCCTCATGAAACGTTGATGTTCCTTGCTAGGTCAAGAGGATTTAGCATCTGAGCACCCTACAGCTGCAAAACTGGTTGAGTTGGACTTCAGAGAGCTTTTATAACTAAAGCTAAATAAGTCGTGTTTAGCTATAGCTATTGGGACTTGTAATTCATTTTAGGTTTGTAAGACAGTATTGAAATCTGGTTATTTCAAAAGGGTGAGATGAGTGGGTGTTTAACATCTTATAAAACCAAATAACAATATACATTTTGTGCCCCCAACCTATGGCACACACTCTGATCAGTAGGCCGGTTCACTGATCTGTCAAGGTGGGTAGACAAGAGGCAACTATAAGACATACTGTAGATGTTATATCTTGGTGCCACTGATATAGTGTTGCGCTTACTCAATATTAACAATAAAACTAAACAGATTATGAAAATGAACAAATGAAAATGTGTCTGTTATTAAAAGCATACGGCAAATGTGACTGAATCTGAAGACTTCGAAAATTCTGAGTCATCCATGTCCCTGCACTGTGTAAGTCCCAACCAGCTGGTTGTTTTTTTGTTTTTTTTTTCACTAGGAAAAACATTATGCTATAGTAATGCTTAGTGTGTATTCAAGCAAACAAGTTGTTGGCAGTTCAACATTTGAGACATTTTACATTAACGTCTCCGGTTTTCAAGGAGTTTCACACCCTACTTTATTAAACACGGGCTCACTTGCCAACAGAGAGTGAAGCTGGTGCTCATGACATCAAGCAGCCATGGGTCCATGGAAATCAGACACAGGCTGGCCCTTGCTTATTTTACGGGCAGTTTTATAACAAAAAACTAAAATATAGTAAAGCTGGACTCAGTTTTACTGTAATCTGGGTTAAAAAAAGGTGTAAATTTCACACTATGTAAAATGATCTTTATATGATGGTGTCTTTATCTTGTAATTTCTGACAAAAATATTATTCTGTACGGTGTAAATCTGGGAAAAAAATGCCAAATTATTATTTTATTTTGTTTTATTTTATTAGTTAAATTAGACTAATGACGGACTCGGCCCTGGAAAAGAAATCAATGAATGTCTAGCATTTGGGGGGACCACATATGTTTACTAAAAGATTCATTAAACTTCATCCATCCGTTCTCTGTGCCTGCTTAATCCTTGCAGGGCTGTTTGTAGGATGGACAACAGCCTGTTTCCAGTAGCCAGTGGGAGACTGTCAGGGTATGTTAGAAGTGTATGTCCACTGGAATGTCAACAGTCCATCACTGGCCAACACAGAGACACACAGGACTGGCCAATCATGCACTCACTTACATGTAAGTTCAAATGGAGTGTCCAGTTAAAAAAACAGGCACATTTTTGGACTGTGTGAAAAAGCCAGGCTACCCAGAGAAAGCCCAGACATGAAAATAGACAATATGCAAACTCCACAAAGAAAGGCCACCAGTGGTATTGGAACACAGCCACCTACTGCTGAAGAGCAACATTGCTAACTGCAGGCCTATCAAAATATACTGCGTCAAATTTACAAATCTAATGTGTGTGTTTTTCAATTCAAAAGTAATGAAAAACTTTTGACAGGAACAAACCTTAAAACATTTGCAGTTGGATGCTATTCAAAATGGAAAATTTGCATCAATCCATTGTCTCATTGCGCTGTCAAAACACTAATAATGAGCCCCTTTGAGATGTGGTTAAATTATTGTTATTAACTGTCTCGGAAAATAATTAATCCCTGGACAAATACTAACCAGCTCCTGCCTCTGTCTAATGTGAATGTTTTTTCCCACTAAGGGATGTTGTCGAACAACGCACCTGAGAGGTGACATGTAAATCAGTTGCTAAGTTGGCAAGTGAGACAACTTTTGAAACATCCCATTATGTCATTTAGTAAATCACACACACATTTAGTACTTGTCATGATAACAGTGGTTAAAAGAATTAATTAATAAGAGCATGTATGTTTGTTTGTTTTGTTTGTTTATTTGTTACAGCAGCATGAATAATTGAAACAGAGCACTGGAGTGGTCACAGCAGTCCTCTGGGAACAAAGACCACAAAAGCACAGTTGGGACATCAGGAAAAAACTAATCATTATACCTCAGGTAAACGGACTTTATAAACCTGAAGATCATATGATGATCCTTTAATTATTTTGTCTCTTTCTAAGACTACATCATATGAATCCATACCTTTTACTGAGAAATATGAACCCTGTATTTGTGTCAAATTCCATAATTGGATATTTAGCTTGATGTGAGAAGTTTGCTGTACATGCATCTGTAGTTCTCATAATAGAAGGCCTTAACAAGGGCCAGTGTGGGTGCATGTCTCAGTGACTGTTGGTTATTTTGAGAGATGGTTAAAAGAAAATACATTCTCTATAAATTCTAAGACTTTACAAACCCAACGTTTGTCCTTTTCCATGCAAAAGTTCAGATGTGTCAGTGTTGATTTGACAGTGGGTGGCATAAGGATGTTTATACAGTTATTGGCCCCTTTAGCAACACCTGGGATGTTCTGAGAAACTATTGATAATGTGAAAACAATTATTGTTCATACAAGAGACACATGAACAATTAATACGTCAACATGTCAGCAATTACATGAGTAGATATTAAAACATGCATAAAATAGTGCAGAAAATGCTTAAAACAACAAATACTCTCATGCAATGTGCATTACATTAATATTTTTAGTTTTTATTAGTAGTATTTTTTTACCCATTGCAAATTTCACAGTGTGAAAAGACTGTGAATTTGGAGACCAGTAGGGCTTCACGGATCAAGATAATGACCAGGTCATCTGCCGCTTTAGAACAATCATGTTGGAGCTGTGCTTGGAGCTGCATCTGGTTTTAGAGCACAGCAGGGCGAGGAATTTGACACACAGTCACAATCACACATTCCCACCCTCATGCGTAACAATGGACATTGTACACTCACTCACACTCCCCATACATACTCTATACTCCCAGGTCCAGGTGCCGATACCCTATAGGGGCAAGCAGCCCCCGGACCCAGGGGGTGGAGACAGGCAGACCGCCCCAGCACCAGCCCAGACTAGTGCCGGCACCGCCCGAACCCGAGCGCATGACAAGATAGCATTTTGTTTTGTATCTAAATATGAAGATTTGGGGAGAGGGAAATAATGTTTGTCAGATGTTAGCTTCCTGGGAAGGCAAATTCTACATTATAGAATTGTGCCACTTAAGGTGGCAGCAGGTTGAAGTGGGTCTGTTACTTTTTATTCTGATAATTTCTTTTTAACAACACAAATTCCTCTTCCGGTGGATAAAATTGATATTTTTAGACGATTATCCTCTCCGGTGTCAGATGCTGTGCAGCTGGAAGGATTTTAATACTTTTTTACTTTTGGACATTTGCTATGATGCATCACCATGGCAACGGGGTTGTTTTTTACAGCCGGGACCAGCTGATTAATATCTCAAAAGCTCAAATAATACGTCAACTGCAAACCCAAATCTGTGGAGACTAGCTTAAGAAATTGCTAATTACTCGAAAAACGTAGAAAACAATAAAAACTTTTTGATTTCTAATACTGCTGCACTTCTCTACATTGGCTTTTTACTCTACTGCTACACCAGTAGCACTTAAAAAACCTACTTCAATCTAGTCGCAAAAATAAAATTTAAGGGGAATGGTGCATTCAATTTGTCTCTATAATAGGCATTTTAAAGATGGAATCATTTTGAAAGCATTTTGGATATGTGTCATAAAACCAGCTAGATTTGCTAACAATGAATTTCTCCAGATGTTATGCATTTAAAAAACTCCCA